>KZ808707.1:100115-111609 GCA_000696205.2 Oncopeltus fasciatus
CAAAAAAACAGGACGTCTGCACTCAAACAACACTGGTTGCTAAAAAGACGAGAGTCCTAGGAGAAATATGGTAAGGAAAATGTGTTACCGCATCACAAAAAAACAGGACGTCTGCACTCAAACAACACTGGTTGCTAAAAAGACGAGAGTCCTAGGAGAAATATGGTAAGGAAAATGTGTTACCGCATCACAAAAAAACAGGACGTCTGCACTCAAACAACACTGGTTGCTAAAAAGACGAGAGTCCTAGGAGAAATATGGTAAGGAAAATGTGTTACCGCATCACAAAAAAACAGGACGTCTGCACTCAAACAACACTGGTTGCTAAAAAGACGAGAGTCCTAGGAGAAATATGGTAAGGAAAATGTGTTACCGCATCACAAAAAAACAGGACGTCTGCACTCAAACAACACTGGTTGCTAAAAAGACGAGAGTCCTAGGAGAAATATGGTAAGGAAAATGTGTTACCGCATCACAAAAAAACAGGACGTCTGCACTCAAACAACACTGGTTGCTAAAAAGACGAGAGTCCTAGGAGAAATATGGTAAGGAAAATGTGTTACCGCATCACAAAAAAACAGGACGTCTGCACTCAAACAACACTGGTTGCTAAAAAGACGAGAGTCCTAGGAGAAATATGGTAAGGAAAATGTGTTACCGCATCACAAAAAACAGGACGTCTGCACTCAAACAACACTGGTTGCTAAAAAGACGAGAGTCCTAGGAGAAATATGGTAAGGAAAATGTATCATAAAGCTGATATAATTTTGACAATATTAATATAAAACATATTTACAGCATATATTATGGGTGAATAAAGAATTAAGTACCACTGAATATCCATATCGATTCGAGGGAAAAGCATATTCACACTTTATCAGATTTATAGCTCGATTTTGTTTGAAAAGTGGCAAAGATGGTGAGCTGAGGACCTTCTAAAATTTCTATTTGCATGATAAACTAAATTTTCCGAACTAAGATATATTAATTTAATATATTATAAAGTATCATTTACATTTGGTGAGCATCCACTGCCTGAATACTACACAGAAATATACTAACTAAACTTTACCTAACTATTATAACTTATTTGTAACTCCATTGGTTATATTTTTCTTTATTTTAAAATTTGTCATGCATTTCAGTTTATTTTTAAGCTTCGAGAGTTGCTGAAATCATAGTATTTGACTGTCAGTTTGAAAAACACCTCATCGACAGATTTATTGAAAAAGGAGTAGACTTCCTTTTTTTTTTTTTTTTTTTTTTTTTTTTTTTTTTTTTTTTAATGGTGCGTGGTGACCGGCCATCTTGAGGAGACTACGAGCGTGGGAGGTGCCCAGCAATGTCTTCGCCGTGGTCCCTGCTAGGCCAGGGTGACGACCGGGTAGAAATCATCGTTTAACCAGGATTCTAAGAGGCACGCCCCCACTCAATGGTCATGAATATACCTGAGGAAATAGTACACCTGGGTGTTTCTTTGTCTTCTTGTCTGGGATCAAAATGACACCGTAATCGTTAGGCTATCTTCGTAAACATGAGGCTACCCTTCAAATATACTCGGCAGATTTATAACGCTGTATATAGCGTTCATATCCGGGACTACCCTTTATGCGGGCAGAGCTTGGAGCCAATAAACTAAAGTGAGCAGTCCTGATTAGGCTCCTTATGGTATATAGGACTAGGTCCACGGGGCCCCTGCATGTCTTGGCCGGCACACTGTGATTTAATGGTAGAAACTCTCGTCGCAAGGTGTTGCATTAAGTCAGAACCTCAACCCCCACCCAAAATGTCAGAGGTCTTTGCCAGGACAGTGAACGGCACGCAAGAGCGGAAGGCAAATGAAGAAGTACCTACAGTCGATATCCGGAAGGCCCGAAGTATCGACCGAATGGGAAGCGCGATGGAGGAGCCCAGAGGACGGGGCGGCCACAAAAAGATTCTTATCCACGGCAGAACGCCCTGACAAGGTTTCTATCGAACTCCACTACTGGACAGTCAAGATGTTCTTTTTTAAAAGTAAAAATTAACAAATGTTTGCCTGCAGGAGGACTCGAACCACGTCCTTTTAGAATGCCCCAGGCGCGACTCAGTAAGGAAAAACGTAATTCAAGCGCTTAAACTGGGTAGTCAATATTGCAAGAGTCCCCACAACATCCATGTAATGGATCTGCGCAAATCCATTCCCTTACCTCATTAAATAAAAACAAAACAAAAAAAAAAAACAAAAAAAAAACAGAGTAGGCTATTTAAAGTTCGTTATTCAAAATGGATGTTTAGATTATATAATTTTTTTTTTTTTTTTTTTGCTGGGTTAGCCTCCCTTGCAACCACTAAGGGTCATTGGAGGGAGGGGCTATCTACAGGTTGCCACCCTTTTTTAAACACCCATGGCTCAGGACAAGCTTCTATATTATAAATAAAAGATTGACCTGGGCGGGATTTGAACCCGCGGCGTCAGGATTGCGAGACCCGTACGGATCCCCTGAGCTATCCCGGCGCCCCAAAGATTATATAATTAAAAATGGGGAATATCTCATTTAATCATTTTTTTGGTTTGTCATCTAGAAATGGAGATTAACATGATTTTTTATTCAACATTTTGATGTTGTTATAATCCTACTTATTGCTTTCGCCATATATTTCTAAATACATAAGCGAGGAGAGCTACATCAGTGCCAGCTGTTGCGAACTTAAAGTTGTCTTAAAACTACTCCTCCGTTTTATGTTATCGTTCAGCATTTAATTCCACTAGTTAATAAAATCCTATAAGATATTGTACTTCTAGCTGCAGAAGCAATAGAAAGTATGACAATAAAAAATATTAAAAAGCGCCTCATTACGAAGCTGCTTAAACTGAGCACATTTCCTATGTTTAATTAAACCCCCGGGTATCAATGAAGGTCAGGCAGATATAGATCTGCTCAAGTATATATATATATATGCTCACAATAAGAATAGGTATGGGAGAAAGAGTGTAATGAACACACACACACCAAAAAAATTACTGTGAATAAAATTTTCGGGGAGACTTCTCGCCCATCGTAGTGAGGGCTGAAGAGAGACTGGGGACTTCTTCACTCTTTAGTGACGAAGGGCGAGAAATCCCCCTAAAGATTTTATTCAATGAAATTTTTTCTGTGTGTGTGTGTGTGTTCACTACACTTTTTTCCCACCTATTCTTATTTATTATATATATCGCAGCCTCGATTTTTTCATTTTCACATATGTGGTTGTCGATCCATCTTTTTACTTCCTACTTCTGTCGGAGGTAGTCAAGACAAGGAAGAGTATTGTAAATAGGTCGAGCTGTCCATTGCCCGTTTCTGTTTGAACTTTGCATTGCAAGATTGATGACTCGAAAAAATCCTACTTTTTTACATTTCTGGCATTTTTTCGGTGGTGCCGAATTTACTTAGTGGTTTAGCGGTATTCCATTATTTTCAATTTAATATGGCTTTGGCTTAAATGTGTATTAATTTAGTTGTCTCATAGAAAATAGCCGAAGACTTTCAAGTGATATTGATGAGACCTTTAACGCTTTCTCTTATAATCTTCTAAATATATTTTTATATACGACGTATTTTGCGTTAAAACATAATTTAGATTACAAGTGTAGCATCTAATATTTATTTATTTTCAGATATGATAATCATTGGCCTGAAACAATAGACGAACCTTTAGCTTTTGGAACATTCGCAAAATATATTTGAAATTTATAACACGGAAGTAATAAGTGTGAGTTACTACTCACAGTTTGGAAATGTGTGTTTAGATCAAGAACCACTTGGGAAAATGCGCTGATACGTTCTAGTACTTTTAGCGCTAAGAGAAGCGGCGTATATTACTGGTGCGGAAGTCCATGAAAGGCGTGGAAAACGGAAGCTCTATAAATAGCATGAGCTACTGAAAGAGGATGGAGGCCAAGAGGGAATTCTCCCTCCTGGATCGATCACCACCCCCACTACGACAACGAGGGTACAAACCCTCCTACATATGCCTTGAAGCAGAACAACCCTAGGCTTACCAAACCAAAACTAATTAGAAATTGCTTGCTAATCAAGTAATACATATTTGTATGTATGGGATCTGTCCCAGTTTTAAAGAATAATGCATAATGCAATTTTATAGCGATTGTTCTATTATATTTTAGAGAAAAGCGCTTGTTAAGGAAGAATTTCACGATACATAGGATTTCCTCCGATCATCCTAGTTGAGCTAAACTTAGTGGTTTTACCTTTACACTCATTCCCTTCTCCGGCAGATAAGATGACATTTGTCCTTTACTCTAATTTATTTTCATCTTGATGAAACATGAGAAATCTTTTTAGCGTTACATATTTTTCCATTATAGACAAACTTAAAAGGTTTTGAGTGAGAGTATTGTGGAATGGAGACTCGGGCTGGATGGGTGGAGGGGGGCTTGGTGGCTTAGTATTAGCGCTGGTTGGCTGGCGCTTCATCTGAGACTCTGGGTCATATTGAGGCCCAAGGCTTGGTGGGCTGCGGATGGAGCAGGCACGTGTGCACTCCACAGTCAGGCCTTCTAGCTAAATTTACTGAAGCATACGCAATAGCCTGCGTCGATAAACATGAGAGAGATGTCCGGGTGGTGCTACCACCTGTGCCGGTGTCGTCGCCGTTTGGGTCCTTCTTTCTGGCTTCTGTTCTCCCCTTCACCCCTGTGCGGCTTACGAACTATATTTGTCACTTCTCATCCGCATACAGGCAATAATGACCCTAGTGGTTAATTTACCGAAAAAAACAAAACAAACTTAGTATAGATAAACTCGATTTTAAAATAAGGAACTTTATTAAAGAGTGATAACTATTTGTTGGAAAATTAAAACAACGATTGTCCTGTATCGTTTGTGTTTGTAACTTTACAGCGTCTCTTTTATAATTGTTTTCTTAAAAAATAAAAGACTATCCCTCTTAACAATTTTGGTAGGCTTAAAAATTGCTAGTGACAGTTGGTCAATGATGATTTGGCTCACATTTAAAGCACCTTTAGGATTAGTGTTAGAACCATTTTACTACTTTTTTATTTTGCAGCAAGAGAGCTTATATTATCACATTTATCTTAGAAGTCCTTCTTATAGCTAATCTTTCATTATAAAATGGATCAGAAAAATCCTTTATGAATTGTTACTGTTGAGTATGAACGGGGTTTTTGGGGGATTGCAAATGTTTCGCTCCTACCTGGATGTAAACGTTCTGATTTATAAATTTTGAGAGCGACCGTAAGAGTAGTAGTTACTGGAGCTGACTGGCGCACATGTGACGTGGCACAGATTCAATAAATATCGTCGGTGCATTATGCCGAGGTCGCAATGCGTTTTAAAGTAGATTGTAAGTTAAGTGATAAATTTAAAAGTAGTGTGCGGGGCTTAGTGACGCAAGATGACGCGGAGACGATAGGTCTTGACCGGCAGACTGGATGGGGTGGGGGGGGGGGTAACGTCATCATAACATGAGCTCCTTGTAGCTTTGAGCTTTCATGCTGTCGCAGTAGTTATAGTTGTTTTGTGAGTTATTGTTGTATATTGAGAGATTTTCAAATGATGCCCACGTTAATAGATTCCCGATTCAATACATTTTTGGGCTTTTGCATTAGTGATAAAAAAACAATCCAAACTTCATGAGATTCCACTGTTAAAGTTAAAAAGAGGTAAATTAGCTTCCAAATTTCGGCTATCGCTATATTTCTCACTAACTAGGGGATACAAAATGCCGTATGTGACAAATTTTATAGGTAGATACATAGTGCTAATTTAGTATCAATAAATGTTAAATGTTATTAGGATATACAAATTGTAAAAGGAAGCTAGAATATGTGCTGTGAGCACCAGAAATTATTCCACGTGAGCACAGAGAACTGAATCTAAATAATGAGTAAGACATGATTGCGAAAAATATTTTATAATTATTTTCAAGAAACCCGTAATCTGACCCCACTTATAGAGCTTTTTGAATAGCAACTTATTTATGCTTGCTTCACAAATCATTGAGAGTAATGTGGGTGCACCTTCAAAATATACTAATGCCAAATATTCCTAAGATTACAAGAAATAATGTTCGAGCGAAAAGAAGTTAAAATTCACTTATAAGACTAATTATCTTAAGAACACATTGATTGATTACGTAGTCACGAGGCATAGTGTCCTCTTAGCTTTTAAACTAGTAGGTTATATGGTAAGCTTATCAGGTTGGAAAGACAATATTCTTAAATATCTGTTAGTGTTAGGGATTTTTATGTCTGAAAGAAAAATTATGTGCCAAGTGAGTGGGGTTCGTAAGTTTATTTGGAAGATAAATTTGTATGCTTTACGCTCTTTACAATTTAAATGAAAAATTTTTACTCATGAAGTTATTGAAGTATATTCTTTTCAAAGTTTCTGTCCCTGCACGCCCCCTAGGTGTCCTAGAAGAATTTTGCCGGAAATTCCACTTATATATATTGGCCGTGATCCCTGTAAGATAAAATAAGTTGAGTTTTGATGATTATTGGGCAGATGGTTTGTTGCAGTCTTCTTTATCATTAAAACGTTTAAGAAAACTGTGACTCATGAAGGTATTTAGAAATATATTTTATTTTGGGGGGGGGGGGGGGTGGGGGGAGGAATGTTTCCTTGCAAAGCTTTTGTCACTATCTACACCACCAGCAATTTTCAAGAAATTCTCTTTCTCCCTTTAGGCGTTAGTTAAAATAAATCATTTATAACAGCACTGTGACACAAATTATGCTTAGCTTACAGAGTTCGATTACACACTCAAATATTAAAATGTTGATAAGAAGATTAAAAAAATTTACAAGGATTAATTAAAGTTTTTCAAATTAAAAGTTTTTGGTCATAGGCATTATTAGTTGATGTTTCTTTGTTGGGGTTCTGTCAAGGTAGATCCAAAAATACAATTTAAAAAAATTTGATTTTTAAAAATGAATTATCAGCCAACGTTTCGGCTTACATTGTAAGACATCTTCAAGGCTATCTTGAAGGCGAGGAGGGACGTCGTGTCACCTGGATCCCCACATTCATAACACAGTCATGAATATGGGACCCAGTCATGAATACGGGATCTAGGTGACACTAAGTCCCATCTCGCCATCATGATAACCTTGAAGATGGCTTACAATGTTAGCCGAAACGTTCGCAGATAACAAAAAAAAATACAAATTTTTAAAAATTATATTTTTAGATCTACCTAGACTAAATCCCAAAGCAAAACATAAATTATTAATCAATTAATGAGAGGGAATAGAATAAAAAATCGATCTGTCCCAGCTAGGAATCGAACCTGGAACTAGCTACAGGATTTAGTATTCTATTCTCCCGCATTAATTGTTTAACATTTACGTAGGATAATAAACCACAACTAAATTAATATTTATAAATGAAACTAAAAAGTAAATAACGAGAGTCGATAAATAGCTAGACAATTTCAGCTCCTTCGATTTGTGGTATAAAAGACCTATTTGATTATTTAGCAACACGATACAAAAGTAGGAAATTGGTGATATTGAGTTTCATATTTGATATAACTTGGTTATTTTATTGTTAGGTGATTTTAGTTGGGGTTCGGTCAAGGTAGATCCAAAGAAAAAAAAAATACAAATTAAAAAAAAATGTATTTTTTTAAAAGATTAACTGCCAACGTTTTGGCCCACATTGTAAGCCATCTTCAGGGCTGCCTATCATGAAGACGAAAGAGGACTTAGGGAAACTTAGTTCACATTTCCATGACTGAAAACCTTGGTTATTAGTATATTTCATTTGGTTAACAATTATTTAGAATATTTAGCTTATTTGAGATTGCTTAGAGAAGTTTACTCGTACATTTCTTGTTAGCAAATGATCTTTTTTAATCCTATTTTAAATTATTTAAAAAATAGGATGTTTTTTTAGCTATTTATGTATACTAAACTTCGTTGTCGTAATACACATTTGAATGGAAGGATTTATTCGTCATTTCATATTATCAACATGATTGTTTTGAGGAAAATCTTTTAATACAATATGAATAAAATAATTAGGAAAAAGGTGATGGAGGATTTCTTTCTATTTAATAATCAGTAGCGAGGAAACTTGGGCTTTAACGGGCAATCTATTGATTTGTGCAAACTATTGAATGAGATAAGTCCATTGTTAATTAATTATTAATTAAAATACTGAACCAGAGAGGTAATTAATCAATTAGATCTTTCATTCAACACATCTAGCAAATATAAATTATTTTATCAGAACAGATAGTTAGTGAATTTTTAATACTCGAATAACCTATTATCGCATGACAACACATAAACTGTAGTATTTTTATGACTTGGAAAATAAGTTATCTACTTACAAGGTTAATTGTGCATTCGGATAATTATCAACACGAAGGCACGCGATAATGACAGCTGAACTACGTGTCAAACTAAAACACTACTTCACACTTCGACTCAGTCGATAACTGCTAATCTAACCGTACTATTATTGTTCGCCTATGACTTAATAATGGGGTAATTAAGGACCTAATTCATCATGTCAGTAAGTTTATATGAAATCAATTTCAGAGATGCACAGGTACTAAATAAATAGAATTTTAATTGAGTTGAAGTAGAGTAGATGCTCTCTCCAAGTACATCTTACTAAGCCTTCAAACACTTTCAGGATTGTAGAGAGAGGGCTCTCCAATTTTTAGCCACTCAGTAACATCAAACCCACTAGTAAATAGATGCTGGCTATTGCAGAGGATTTAGAGGATTGTGGGAAATTCTGCGCTAAGCCTCTCGGTACCATTGAACCAACTAGTAAATGGAGGCTGGCCATTGCAGAGGTTGGAGAGGATAGTGGGAAATTCCGAGCTAAGCCTCTCAGTACCATTGAACCAACTAGTAAATGGAGGCTGGCCATTGCAGAGGTTGGAGAGGATAGTGGGAAATTCCGAGCTAAGCCTCTCAGTACCATTGAACCAACTAGTAAATGGAGTCTGGCCATTGCAGAGGTTGGAGAGGATAGTGGGAAATTCCGAGCTAAGCCTCTCGGTACCATTGAACCAACTAGTAAATGGAGGCTGGCCATTGCAGAGGTTGGAGAGGATAGTGGGAAATTCCGAGCTAAGCCCCTCAGTACCATTGAACCAACTGGTAAAAGAGGCTAGCCACTTGCTGGACAGTAGAATGCTTACGTTGGAAGCCAAACTGACGATTTGGGAGAATATTGTAGGGTTCAGTAGAAGGCATCATTCGTTTTAACAGTGCTTTCAGAAAGCCTTTGGAAGTGTTGGAAGATTTATAGAACGGTAGAATGAGGGGTTATGTTGTGATTTTCCAGGTTTGGGAAATAGTATAACATCAGAATATTTCCAGAGGAGAGGGAAGTGGGTTGTTCGGAATTTAATATTATAAATGTAGGTCAAGAATACAATTGCCTTCTTGGGAAGATAATGTGAGATAATGAGAATATCCGGGTGATTTGCGCTTTGGCAGATAAGAGATTATATACCCAACCTCTTATAGTTTACTGCCTAGAGTGGCAAGGAAATTAATGACATGTCCATAAACTCCTCAGTCTCCGCTGCAATGGGCAGATTTAAGGGATCTGAGTGAGGAGTAAATGTTTGTTTGAGGTGCTGGGCAAACATTTTGGCCTTTTCTTTGTCAGAAGTGGCCCAAGAACCATATCCTCGACGGGAGTTGAAGCTTCATGGCTATTAAAGATTCCGCGAGTAGCAATCCAGAAGGATTTGTCTCCTGCTGAAAGGGTAGACAGATAGGCATTAAAGGCCTCCTTTCGTAAAACATGTTTTACGAGTCTGGAAAGACAATGAAAGTATTTTTGGTATCTGGGGTGCTTATATGTTGGAACGGTGTTTTACTATGATGAGCTTTTTAAGTTAATCTGGGAGTGGTTTTTGGAACTCAGAAGAGTAATTGGTAAATTTTGGTTTGAGATTAGCCAAACATATGCATTGCTGAACGTTTGTGGTAAAGGAATGTTTAGCGTCATCTAGATTCTCAGAGAAATTCCGAGGTCAAGTGAGTCTTCTATGGGAGTTCTAAACAAGATCCAGTCGTCCGGGCCATTAATGAGGGAGGGAGGTAATTGTTTTGGAATAGGAATCACGGGTAACGTTAGGAAAACTGGGTTGTGGTCAGAGGAGAGCTCGTTTAAGTTCGAAGCGGAATGATGAAGAGGAGTAAGGTTTTTGCAAATGAACAAGTCTAGGATATCAGGATGGCGGTTCACGTCATAGGGCCGAAAAGTGGGAGAGGAGGGACTAAATGTGCTTAAGTTTTGAGATGATATCGCATTATATAGAACACGGTCACGAAAATTGGTCGTTCTCGATCCTTATTGCAAAATGTTTCGCATTATAGTCTCCAACGGCAAGGAAACGGGGACCAAGGTCATTGAGAAGAGTGTAAAATTCTGGTGTATGATTGGCTTATTTGGAGGACAATACACTGTTGAATGTGTGATAGGATAATAGGGTGTAAAAATAGTCACTGTTGTTGATTTAAGGGACTCTGTGGAAACAGAGGGTAAAATATGATGGGTATAGGATGTCTTGATAAGAAGTGCAGTTCCACCATAAGCTCGTCCATCAGGATGGTCTGTCCTATAAGTGTGGTAGCCAGCAATTTTTAGATTATTTCGTTTAGTTAGTCGTGTTTCTGTCAGTAATACTACGTGAACGTCTTATTTATCGAGTACTAGTTTGAGGTCATTAGTATGCGTCCGAATGTCGTTCGTATTCCACAGGAGGATGGAAAAGGAATTCTTGGATTGGGGAATCAAGGTGTGGGAGTTGGTAGAGTCATTTTGGTGACTTGATTGGTCAGAAGGGATATGAGTGATGTAATGAGGGAGTTAAGTTGTGAGAAGTAGAGTGAAATGAAGTGTGCAGATCATTTGATTAGGATGGAGTCGGTTCGTTGGAGATTGCGGGTCGCTCCTTTCTGGGAGGTGGATACGGTTGTGGTTGTGGCTCGTCTTTTCTGGGTTGATCCTGAGTTGATTGTGTCATTCGAGCGTAGGACCTGGCTCCACAACTCTGAAGGACGGAAGTACTACTTTCCAGACTTGAGTAGCAGTCTGTGGTTGACGAGCAGGCAGGGAGCTCGCGAGCCCTGCACTGAGACAGTGGCCTTAGTGAGGGAGGGGGCAGATAAGACCGATAAGTCTGAGTCCTGCCTGCTCACTTGGGGCTGGCTAATGAAAAAACGTTTATCTTTACTCACTGTCCTTTGTTAATTTACGTTTAAAGCGTTCTGTATTATTTTTGATATCATATCTCTACATAGACAATTAGTGATTATTTCAGTTTTTGATGCTTAAAAAATTAACTGTTTAAAGACAACTACAATTTTGTTATTGAAAACTCACGAATAAAAAAAAAAAAAAGAAGGAATTAACAAGACCACCTTGTGGAAGTAGTGTATACTATGTAAAATATAAATATTAGAAAATTGGACAAAATATAAATAACAATATATAGTACCATTGAACCA
>KZ808707.1:118499-134887 GCA_000696205.2 Oncopeltus fasciatus
TATCATACCTTCTATTATCCGTCTTCATTGGTTTCTGCAAACCATCTTCTGTTGGCGAGCGCGTTCGGACATTGTCCATCTTCTGGCCGAATACATGCGTTCACTGTCACTGTCTGTATTTAACTCCAGACAGTGACAGTGAACACATGTATTCGGCCAGAAGATGGACAATGTCAGAAAGCGCTCGCCGACAGAAGATGGTTTGCAGAAACCAATGAAGACGGATAATAGAAGGTATGATAGTTCTATATTCATTGGTGGTGGAAATAACCTTTTAGATTATTTACCATATGTGTTAAAATATTTTAATTTAAAAAAAATCTTCTTTATTTTATCAAATTAAAATAATACACACTTGTATCAATATATTTTTTATCGGATGTGCTACTTATTAAAAAGATAAAAGAAGAAGTTCATATGAAGAGGAGGCCCTGACTTTTTTAGTGATCATGAATTAGTGACATAAATTTTCTTTGTATAAGTTTAAGCTGGACACTTAATTTCTTGTGAATTTTATGCATCCTAAAATTCATTTTTTTTTCTTAAATATATAAGAAATTAACAAAAGAAAGAAATGATTTTTTTACTTTAATTTCAAATAGTACTTTGATATAGCAAATTCGCCAAGTCATAATGTTTTCATGATTTCATTTCCAAGAACTCCAAGAATAAGAAAGTATTAAAAAGTATTTAAAAAAAATTAAACAAAAAATAATTTATTTTACATATTTTGGAATCAATATTTGAATAACTTTGAGCAATTAATGAATATCGCTCGTTGATTATTACAACAATATCTCATTATTACTTTAAAAAAATTTTTTATTAAAAAATTGATAAGATTTTATACATTTTATTGTGTATACTAAATACACAATTTCATTGCTGTCCACGTAGACTTCTGAGGATTTCAGAAATATCCATAAATACTTTTTCCAGGCTTCGCCATATAGAATAGTTGCATTTTTTTTTCTCGAGGTTTCGCACTTAATGTGATGGCTTCTTCACTGCTGAATGAAGTATAACCGTTATGTTATAAAACATCAGTAAAAAAACAGCTTTTAGACATGGTAAAGCCAAAAAAAATATTAATGAATGTGTCAAGTAGATTCAAATGATATAGCAAGTAAAATAAAAAATAAATTGAATAATTATTTTTTTCTTACAATTATCTTTAAATAATTATTAACAAAATCTATTTGGAATACTATATTGGTAATTAACTAAAACAAAAATATCTTTCCTAACATTATTTAATTAAAATAAAATTACAGTTTATTAAGATTTATTATATAAAGTATTTAGTGAGTCAGTTTGACTTCGTTATTTCTAGAAAAGTAGGTAACTATGTATTTAATTAGCGGTATTTGAAGAAATAAAATTAAATAGACTTATTTTCAATATCTTTCTAAAGCATATTTGAAAAAAATTTTTCTTTTTTTTTCTAAAAGAAAAGAAATAAATTTTCATTTTCAATAAGTTATTGAAACAAGAATTATCTCATAATTCACAATATCAAATGCTTGCTTAACATTTTTTAACGAACCGTTGTTTTTTGTTATTTTTAATTATTAAATTTTGCTCAAATCTGTTCATTAATATTAATAGTTTTTATGTTACTTCAATATTGGCCTATGTATTTATATCTAATAAAGTACAGTAAATCAATAATAGTAAATTATCTAAATATCTCGGATTTAAAGAAAATTTAGAAGATCAATTTAGAAAAAAATAAATTCAACTTAAATGGAGAAGATCGATGCTCCGTCCTGCTTGTATAAGAGAAACATGAAGACTCCAAAAGAAATGCTTTAGGAAGGAGAATAGTAACAAAGAGCACTGTTCAATTCAGTTCAAGAGAATGCTGTGGAAGTTTAAAGACAGAAAAAGAATTAAATAATAACCTGAACACTTCTGATATGCTGAAGTTCAGAGTGTTTCCTCTATTTTGGAAAATATTTCCCATAGGAATCGCCAAGGGACCACGAGGTATAGGCCCTTTTCCTAGAAAAAAAAGAGGATTAACATTTAACCAAAATGTAATCAAAATAAAACAATATCAGATATTTCAGATAATCGTATTCAGTCAAGAATTTCTCTCTCATAGAAATCGAACGGTTATTACTGAGATTACTGGTGCGAAAAATCTTCAAATAACTTTTGTTCAAATTGTTTTCCATTAGACACCAATGCATCACTGCACATGTAGTCATTAACTTTTAAATTATAGTACTTGAAATAATTTAAAAAAAATATTTTTTCTTTATAATTCATTTTTAATAATACATGTTTTGTTGTAGAGTAATGCTGCTGCTTTAGAGTTTAGATAAGTCATTGCATGCATGGTTATTTTTTCTAAGGAGTTTCAGTATCATCCGTTCACCATAGGGAAACAATGAATTTACGTCCTATATCCTTTTTTAAACGAGACAGATAATAAATTCAGATGGTGAAGAGAGTTGCTTTTGTGTGAAGCTTTGAGGCCAATTGCTAAACACATAAATTAAACAAAAATTTAGTCGAAGTCTAGATCACATACTTTGCCTTACCACAGACATCTCTGGAACACTTAGTAATCAAATTTTGATTGATACTATAATTTTTCATAAATTAAACACTTCAAAAATGTTCATATTTAACTTCAAAAGTTATACGTTTCAATATATTTAAACCAATTGGTTTAAACCACACCAAGTAGTTTAAAAGACTAATACCCAGGCTCTAAACCTTATTAAAACGATTGTCGCTTAAAACACTTACTCTTCATATTTAGTAAGAGATTGCAGTTTTAATTGTACTTAAGATAACATAAGAGTTTTCCTTACGAAAGTCACTGATCGCTAATTAATTTCGGCTGTACAAGAGACACGTACAATTGCTTTGTGCCCAGACAGTCTACGGGACGGATTCCGTTAAGGGGCATCACGTCTGCGCTACAGAGCACGTTCATGTGGGACGTTCTGAAGGCACAAAGCCAATAATATGTCCGGATACATTTAAGATATTATTGAGTACACTACATAGTTAATTACAAATTGATGATAAATAGCTCATTTTAACACAGTATAGCATTACATATGATAATCAGAACATCTCAAAATAGTTAAAAGTGTAGGTTGATGATGGGGGTGGGAGGAAAGAGATTAGCCACAGATTTAATTTGTGGTCATATCTATCACTTACCGTTTCGGGAATATAAAATGTTTTGCATAAGAAAAGCTGAAAAAGGCGCGGTTTTAATTCTCGAAATCATCGCAAATCTTCAAGATTAAGGAGATAAAAATAAAAATGCTCAGGAAAATAAAAGAGTACTTTGTAAAGAAGTTATTTAAATTAAAACTTATTTTAGAATGATTTTGGGCAATGATTTTAAAAATTTAGCACTTGTTAATTACAGAAACGACTGCAGGAGTCCTAAATACATATTTTTAATTTTTGATTAAATAAATAATTATTATGTATTTTGATAAGTTTTAAATAAATATCCCTCGACAATTATTTTGTAACTTTTTTAAAATATTTTTTTAAGGTACACTAGCACCTTTGAAAAAGCCTCAGAAGTATAACTTATATGTTGCATGCATATTGTTTTTCTAAAATCTTAATGACTTTTATAGAATAATTTTTTGTTGGCAATATTAAATATTAATGACGAAAAAGAGAAGTGATATATACAATAATGAATAATTTGTAGTAATAAATATAAGGAAGTGAGAGAAAATAGTATTTCAACTTTCATATATCAGCAACCAATTAATATTCTCGAGCAGAAATAACTTTCATTTACTGACCTATAAGCCACCATCTTTGCCACCAATCTGACCTACTTACCTAGTTCCGAAATAAATTCAGAGATATATATTAATATTATATAAGGCTTATAAAATAGTAAAGTAGTTTCAAAGTTGTGTAAAAAATAGTTTTAATAAGTACTGAAATCAGTAAGAAATATATGATACTTTAATGTAAGATATAAAATACATAAAAAATTAAAATGCTTCACTGTGGTAAAAAATATATACATTTCAATAACATTACTTTTTCTTTGCGCTAATGACCACTGGCAGTCGATGCGCACTATTAAAAAAATAACATTACTTAATCAGAAATTACTTTTAATAGTTCATTTTATACCTTCAAAATAGATTCCACTACAGTAAGAGCACAAATGAATAATACTAAATATGGAAAATATATTATTAAAATTAAAAAAAAAAAAACTGTTATTGATATTTCATCAACCAATTTTTTACAATGATCATTAAACATAATTTTGCAATTCTGATAAATGATCTTTCAATTATAAAAAGTATATTACCTGATTTTCAGAATTGAGGAGTTTGAGTTGGTCATTAATGAGGCTGTATTTAGCTGATTCCTCTTTCCTCAAAGCCCTCTCTTTCTTGAGTTCCGGGCTCCAGAATGTCTTGATGCTGTGCATACTGGAGCCAAGTTTCTGGTTAGTGAGTTCAAGTTCCTTCTTTAAGTTTTGCAGTTCCCGCTGTAGGTCGGTGTTCTGATTCTGAAGTTCGCCTAGGTATCCGCCCCCGTCCCGAGCGAGGTGGGCTGAGGGCGACTGGCGAGCGGACCGTGCCCCGTACAGTTCTTCCTCCAAGTAACCAGCTCGCTCCAGGGAACGCTCTCGGGGCCCCACCCTGTCCAGGGAGCGCTCTCTGATAGGGACAAAGTCTTCGGCACCCGCACCTCCGGCTCTATCGAGACTCTGGTAACGGACAGAGACGGGATTGGAAGGGACCGGGCGGCTGGCACTCCGCGACCTGTGGTGGGCTCCGGTCGATCCCAGCGCCCGACCCCTCTCATCCTGCCCCGGACTTCCAGGGTCGTCATCCCCGCGGTAATAGCCTCCCCCGATAGGTCCGTAGGGGTGGTGCTCCGGAGAGGCGTTTCCTGATCGGGGCCTGCCCTTCCTCCCTACGGGACTGCCTCTGCTCCCCGCCCCCGGGTAGTTCCTGCTCGGGGATCTGTCCACGGTGGGTAGCTCTCCTAGTCGACGCCCACTCCGCGGAGACCTGCTCCCGCTACCCCCTAAGCTCTGCCCGTATGTATCCCGCGACATCTCCGCGCGGACTCCTCTAGCATGGTCAGGTTGATCCTGACTGGGCAGGCCCCCACTCCCCGCCTCTCGCGCCGTCGCTCCACGCCCTCTTGCCGATCAATGACAAGACCCACCCCCTGCCAGGGTTATTGACGGGGTTTTATTTTCGCGTCTATCGGAACATAAACTACACTTTTGTGTTTGGGTATATTCTTTTTTTTAGTTAGTATCCTTTTATAGGAAATATACGCCTAATTTATAAAAGAAGAATTGGCCGCGCAGAAAACCAAGTCCTCTGAGTAGGTAGTGGGGAGAGCTCCAGGCCCCCGGGCAGGACCTGGGAGTTCCCCTCCCCTCTTAGCTCAGATGGAAGGGTGGGGATGCCTTACTTTCAGCAAGATATAAATGTTTTAAATATTGCTAAAGTTTATAAATTTAAATTCATGATATCTTTTCTCAGACTAGCTAGTTGTTTTACATCAAGGTTAAAAGTAAGAGAAGTGCAGAAATATTGTTTTTTTGTAGTATATAATCCCACATAAATTTTAACAATTTTTAGTGCAAGGGAACAGAATAAAAAATCCCAGGGGGGATACGAACCTGGATCTCCTGCTATCCGGGCCGGTGCATTTTCTACTTATGCTACCGAGACAAGTCTGATAAATTATTAAATTCCCCACACTAGTGTCGAGAGTCTAACCTTCGAGGCAGACGAATATATCGTCTTATGCTCGGAGGAGGTGACATTGTCAAGCTGTTTAAGTGACACTCGCTATTTACTTTGAAATTTTTAATTTTAGAAATATTATTTTTTTTGTGGTATATAATCCCACGTAAATTTTAACAATTTTTAGTGCAAGGGAACAGAATAATGTCCTGGCTGGGACAGTTAGATTTTTTATTCTGTTCCCTTGCACCAAAAATTGTTAAAAAAGTGCATTCAATATAATTTGCCCAGAGAACAGACCGCTGGATTTATTTTCTTGTGGGTTCATTTGTTTAGTGCACACGCTACTAATAAATTTTAGACATTATTATATGATATAATAATACACCACGCTCGAACTCTTTCTTATTATGGTCGTAAAAAGCTAATAAATTTTTTTAATGGTGCTAATTGATCTTTTTCTTTGCCTAATAGCTCTTATTTGGATAGAACGATTTTTTAATTTCTACGATTTATTAGTCTCTTTCTAATTCATAGTAAAGAGTAAATGATTGTTAATATAGTAAATTTAATGCTAATTTACAATTTTGAAAAATTTCCCCAAATACGGCGCATTTATTTTTTTTTTGCTCGCCCTTTTGGGCCATTGCCATGTGATCTGTGGGAGACTTAGCTCTTTGCCCTTCCGTTTGCTTGAGTGGGTCAATGTATTTATTTCAGGGCTCTGTGGGTACCTTCTTTTTGCTCCCTTATTTAAATTTGTTCAGAAGCTACCTCTGATTTTCCTCCAACTCGCTACGTAATCTTTGAATGCTCCGTAATTACGTTTGTCATTGACGAAGGAGTCTAATAAATATTGTTTTCGTTGTGGCATTTAATCCCACGTAAATTTTAAACAATAAATGCAAGGAAATAGAATAAAAAATCTACCTGTCTCAACCAGGCTCGAATCTGGTTATCCTGCTATCCCGGCAAGCGCGTTAGCCAATTACACCAGTTAGTCAGATAACTTCCCTGCCTTCTTACCGGGAATCTAAACCTCCAAGTAAGACGAATTCATCGTCTCATGCTCGAAGGAGCTGACATTGTCAAGCTATTTATTAAACTCTTCTTATTTGCATTTATTTATTTTTATAAATATTGTTTTCGTTGTAGTATTTAATCCCACGTAAATTTTTAAACAATAAATGCAAGGGAATAGAATTAAATTAGTGTAGTTAGCATAAATAAGTGGGCTAGTCTCGGTGTTGTAATTGGCTAACGCTCTTGCCTAGATAGCAGGAGATCCAGGTTCGAGTCCTGGCTGAGACAAATAGATTTTTTATTATATTCCCTTGCATTTTTTGTATTCGTTTTGCTCGGAGGTTTAGACTCTCGGCACAAGTGCTGGGAGTTTAATAACTTATCTGTCTAATATCGGTGGTTTAAATGGTTTTTGAACTTTCCCGGATAGCAAGAGTTCGAGCCCTACCTGAGACAGTTAGATTTTTTATTCTATTCCATTGTATTTATTGTTTGAAGGAGTCCAATGTTAGTGAATCAGAGAGACATGATGAGCTTCGCTCTCTGTGCTGTGTATTTGTTGCATTCCAATATTAATTGCAAGCACTATTGCTTGTGTTTTATCATAGTTTATTGCTGAATCTTATTTAATAATTGTAATACCAAAAACAGCTAATTTAATAATTTAAAAAAGTTAAATCTGTGGGAATTCCCACCCAGCGAAAAATGATGATTGCCAGGTCTACAAAGACTTGAAACAGAGGACTCAGCCCACCCCGAAGACCTCCACAACCCCCTGACAAAAAAGTGACCTCAGGATTATCTTATTCCCGGATGGCCCAGCCAATCCAAGAGCAGCCTAGACAAGAGGAACCCCTTTCACAACGTCAGTCTTCCAGGAGGGAGTGACCTATCATCTTTCATGTTCCTCGTCTACCGCCAGCATTTAATGGTCTCCAAGCCATGCTTCTGTCCTTCTTACTTTGACTATAGTAGTCACAAAAATTACTCCTTCCTCAAACATAAAAGAACTGAAACCGACTGCCGAGACTATGGTGCTCGGTATGATGCTGTTTCCTCTAACAATATTTCCACTTTAAGTCCGTCCTATTCTACCTATTTTCCAACCGATGTAAATTGTTTTCCTGATATCCTAAATTTTTTCTTATGTAAAAATCTTACTCCCTACCATCACTCTGTAAAAACATTAAATGACCTTTCTTCTGACCATAGCCCTGTCTTCCTCACACTATCTCTCACACAACTGCCACCGGCCCTAAGAAATGGTACCATAGACTGGCCATTGTTTTGAACTCTACTAGACCTCGGAATCTCCTTGAAGACGCCTGAAGAGCTTGATGTTTGTGTTGAGTTATTTACTAAATACAGTAATGCCTACCAAAGTTTGAAACACACTTTTACTCGATTCATTATAAATTCAAGCCCCTTCCTGACTCAATTATATATCTCATTCTGGCGTCAAGATAGAGCCTTGTTGACAAGCAAACGTTAAAAGCCTTATTTCGTAAAACACCTAGTTCTTGTATTACGAGACGGGATAAATTTCCAACGATCTGAGGGATACCTGAATCACGGCTCTAGTTTCACGCCAGAATGATTTCACACATCAAGCGAGGTCGGGCTTTACCTGTGGGTTGAAGGGTAGCTTCGGCACTCCTAGAAATCAATAATCATGATTTGCCTGATATTAATTATTTACTTATGAGGAAGAAGGAGTGTTCTCCCTCCTGTCCCCAAAATGTTCATAGAAAGTATGGTATTAATATAGTAACAACCAGAATATGTATATATATTTAGAAACAGATTGAATATATATATGTACATCCTTAAATGTGTAAAATAAGTTGCACAAAAGTAAATAAAAGTAATTGAAAAATAAACCATTATGCCAACCTCTCTCCTCCACCCACGGTTTTTTTTTGTTGGATTCATCATTATTCCCTCATAAAAGAAATTCTCTTCAAATCTCCTTTATTGCCTTTTCCTCATTCATCATCCATCTTGATGAATGAAACTCTTTTTGCTCTCAGCATCGAGAATTCGATAGACTGGGATCGATGCTAAATGTGCTAAATAATGACGGGAAGAAATAAAGCTCAATTGATGGCACTTCAAAGTAAGACATTTCTCAAGAAGAACATTACACCTTAAGAAGAAGTTCTACATCAATATGTTAAAGAAATAAAAAAGGAGTGAAAGAAATTATTATACAAAATATAAATAGTTGTGCAGTTTTTAAGATCATTTTACTGATTACAGGTCATATTGAATCAGTGTAAAAAAAAAAAAAATAAAAAAAATATCTACAAGGTTATATTGCGGTTAAATTGAAATGGTCTGTATAAACATAATTAAATTAATTATACGTCTTTATATTGTTGATCCCCCCTATACTAACCGTATTCTACAATAACTTTATAAGCAATAAGTTAGGTTATATTTAGATTCTTATATATGTCAAGAGGCCCTCCAGTATTAGGTACACTGCGTTGGGTTAATTGTGGTATTTGCAGTACAGGTAACGGTTAAATGCAAAAGTGACAGTAAAAATAAGCGTTCTGAGGCCTCTTTGTTAATTAGCACACTAAATTTTTTTTGTAAATATTAATTAGCTGCAAGTAATTTATATATTATATTTCTATTTATTGATTTATTATTTAGTATGGGCAGTAGGTTGAATTCTTATTATTAGGTTTAGTAGGTATATTTATTTGTTATAATAAATTAATTTCAATTTTTTTTGTTCTTAGTACGACCCGTAGACCATGAAATTGGTAATTAGCTAAAATTGTAGTCACGTCAAGCATTTTCAAAGTTAAAATTTTTAACATTGATTTCTGTATGGCGGATCTTATTTTTTCGTTAAAACTATTTAAAAATTATTGGTTCAAACTAAACGACCCGATTTTTACTCTACTAGTCATTACTTCCAAACAATAGTGATTGCAAATATATACTCTAAATGTACCTATAAGTTTACAAAAAAAAAATTGATTTTAAGTAATAAAAAAAATTTAAAAATTATTTATTTATGTTATAGATTATATTCTTTCATACGTTAGTCTGCCTGGTGGGCTATGGGTTCGACTTGAGCTTTTTTTATGAGCAAGTAATTCATCTTTTAAATGAATTTTACATTTTTTTTCTCTTAAATAATAATACATGTGGACAAGATTTATTGATTGTATAAAGGGCAGAAGGAAGATTATTACAATCAGTAAGAGAATATATCCAGCCATTCATTTCGTTATTGCTAGTGATTAAGAGTTGAATGAGTAAAATAGAATTGAGGTGAATATTTTGGACCTAGGGTCTAGTTGGAGTCGCAGGTTGATGTTGGTATCCAAAGAGATGTCCGAAGAGTAGATTATGTAAGGTGTACTTAAGATAATAAGATTTCTTCACCATTAAAGATGTTCGAAGTACTGGATGAGATAAATTGCTGGTAAGTTTGATGTTTCTGACGGAGATGTTGGTGAGCTGTGTATAATTACTGAGTCTTGTAGGGGTAAGGCTTCAATGAAGAGTTCTTTATCCTGGATGTGGTTGATAAAGTTCGATTCAACGTTAAGAGATACAGCTGTAGAATTTGAAGGTTTCTTCTTTAGCAAGATGTTTTCTTCAGAAGGGTAGATGGGATTTGTTGATGAGCAGAGTAAATACACACCGTTAAAACCTAAACATTTCGACATGGTGCTCTATTTCAATGGAGAACCCAGTAAACTGTCCCGTTATTAATCCACTGGTCAAATATTAATACCGTTTTTTATTTCCATTATTACAATTTAATCTAACATAAGGGGGTAAGGAAATATCGCTAAAGCTATTAGCCTATACAGGAATAGATATAAATATATCAGTAGATATCTTCTCTATTTTTAGAAAAACTATAGTTATGTTTAATTGTAAACGTAGGACAACTGAATTTCCCATCTGGTAAGTTTTGTAAAGGTTTCTCGTAATAAGAATAATAAGGAAGATTATTCGATTGGGTCTTTCGAAAAGCCTTCCTCATATTATAATATTATATTGTTAAAAATGTTTTCGGTCATAGTTTTTGTAGCTTTCAATTTAACCAATTAGCAATTTAATTTTTCTACTATATCGATAGACAATTAGCAAATTAAGTCGACCTATCTGTTAATGAGGTAAAAAAAAAATCATTAAAATCAATCCGTTCACTGTAAATCAAGCTGCACCTACACAGAGCTGAAAGTTCATTTGATATGAGCCACTCCAACATCTGTAGTGATGAGGTGAATGAAGAGATTACTCTTGCAATAGAAAGATGAAGCAGCCCTTCGGCTCCCTTTGGAGAACCCCGCTCCAGATGGTGGGAAGAACGACGCATTTGCAAGCAGACAACAACGCTCTGCCGATGAATACAGCCCTTATCTGCTTTCACAGGGGCCTGGAAACAGCTGACAGCGACAACACACTTCCATGCATTATATCTCTCCTTCATTCTCATTTCTGAGTGCTTACTAAGCGCCCAATCTCAGAGTAAGTGAGCAAATGCTCCACTGTAAAAGTCTCTAACTTCCTACCTTGATGGGAAATATTTGCATTTAAGTGTTTATTTTCTTTCTTTTAAAAATAATAATTGCAATGCGACCGTCAAACTACTGCTGAATAGAAATTTTTGAATCTGTAATGCTGTTTTAAAAATAAATAAGAATTTTATAATATTGTTTATGTATGATGCCCAATATGCTCAGGGTTTCAGGGGGTATAAACTCACAAAAAAATAATTGGATATTATTTTATTTATTGATGGCAAACTTCGGCTTGCATCGTAAAACGGTTGAAATCAAACACCAAGTGGGAAGTATAACCATGACTAAAGAATATAAGAATGAAAATTTAAATATAGAACAAAGTAAGAGTACAATAAAATTGAAAGAGATTTTGTGATTATTGTATTATTGTTTTACAAAAAAAAAAAAAGAATGTTGAATATTGTAATAATATGGGAAAACTATATACAACAATAGTTAATGTAAGTAATGTATATTATAAGTCAATTATACTTAGATATAAGGGCTAACAATAAGAAGAGAAGCGATGTAGGATTATTTCCGTGAATGATGAATCTTGTCATATGTCGATGACAGGTAAACCGATTGAAAAACCAAAGGAGGAAGTAGAGAGATGTATGCAATAGTTTGATAGCCATTAAAGAAAAATTATGTAACGTAGTGAAGAAATTAAAAACAGATACGTACTTCAAAGGAAATAAAGAAGCGACCTGACCTGTGTGTGAAGATTTTCATTTATCAGTTTGTTTGGAAAATAATGGACTAGGCTGTGGAAATGTTCTCTTTGGCTTGGCTGTCATTGACAGAGGTGGAGATCAATATGCACACATTCCGAGATCAATTCTCTTAAGAGATTAAAGAAAAGCTCAAAAGCCAGGACAGAAACATGACTAAAAGCGGATTTCTGAATGTTGGGAGGGTGCAGAAGCATTTATATTGTTATGGGCTACGGGTCAATAATAATTAAGGACTTATAAATGGAAGTTCATTTATTGTAACAAATAAGTACACCTACTATTTACAGCTAACACCTAGTTACAATGAACCTACCGCCCTTAATAGCTAATAAATAAATAAATACAGATAATTAACAGATATGTACAAATAAATTAAATGTGTTTATTTACATGGAGGCCTTAAAAGTACTTGCTAAAGTTAAAGTTACTTGCTAAAGTAATTACTTTAACCTATCACTTCACTGTTACTGGCACTAAAAAGGCTACGATCAGCCGACGATCAGTATCTACTTCTTTATTGTAAAGGTTCAGCAATGTCTTTGGAAGGCAAACTTAAAACCCACCTACACCCGCTAGACTGTAAATTCAGTTGAGCCCCTCCCTGAATATATTAAAAAACTTATACTAGCTAAGCGTCAAGCTGGAGCACTGTTCCAGAGGTACAGGCATCGTAGGGAGTTCAACCAGCTATCCCGTCTCGTAAAACAAAAACTGCCTACCTGTCTATCCTTCCAGAAGGAGATAAATCCCTCTCGACTGTTACGTGCAAGATCGTTCTATGACCTGGGCCTCTTCCGACAAAGACAAGACCTAAATGTTTTCCCAGCAGCTAAAGCAAACATTTATTCCTCATCCAGATCCTGAAATTTGTCCAATAACGCATAGGTTGAGGAGTCACTAGATACACTACGCGTAGAATTCCATGAGAAGAAACACTACGAATCTTTCGCCCTCTTTACCCATACCAATGGACTTGTGGATTAAGGTGTGTATCACCTTCTGAGGTCGACTATATTATTAACAATCTGCCTAAGCGCAACACATTCGGCTATGACTTAACTACCGAATAATATTTTGAAATATATCCAAAAAAGCAATTTTTTTCCTGACTTACTTCTACATTTGGGACCTTAAAGCCATTTCTTTTCCACTCCTCTGGAAATTTTCTGTAAAAATAGTATTTCTGAAACCTGATAAACTTTCTTCTAACACATTATCCTATAGACCAATTAGCATTCTTCCTTTATTACCAAAGTTATTTAAAAATTTTTCTAAACTGAATGATGCTTAACATAAATTCCTTAAATATTCGTTTAATTCATCGGTTGGCTTCCGATCCCAACATTCTACTGCCCAGCAGGTGTTCCGCGTTGTAGACTTTATTTCCTCTTCCCTCGAGCGAAAATATTTCTCACCTGGTACATTCTTAGACGTAACTCTAACCTTTGACTGAGTATGGTAAATTGGTCTTTTACATAAACTCAAGTCCATATTTCCAAGGATCAGATTAGTTCAAAATCTCTATGAAAGCGGGCGTTCCACAGGGTAGTGTGCTTGGAGCTATATTTTACACTTCAGCCATTCCTATCCTCATACCTTCTTAGCCTCTTTGCAGTTGACAAAGCGATCATATCGACATATCTCAATAACAGAACCGCTTCCTTAATTTTACATAACCTTCTTGATTCTTCCAAGTGCACGATAAAAATACTATTAAACAGTGGTGCTATAAATGGAGTCTCGAAGTGATCTTCTTTTGTTATTATTATTATCATTGTTATCATTATCAATTATTATTTTTCCCTTGGAATTATGGCACTGGTTGTTTTCTCTCCTTGCCAATAGATCAACATAGTTAGCAAATTACAAAATTTAGCTACTTTTTATTAGCTTATTTTTTTTATTATATTCTGCATAATAAGCTAATAAGCTTATTATGCCGAATATAATAATTTAAAAAAAAATCATTTTATCCACTGAATGACGTTGTTAAAACCACTGTAACCATCTTTATTGGTGCATTTTTCATGGATGTATTTTTTTAACAAGCTAAGAAAAAGTAAATATGGAAACATGTTAAAGACTAATAGCGTTATGCTGCTTTATAATGAGCCGTTGAAGAAAGTTTTTTTAAAACACAATAAAAAAAACAAAAACAGGTCATGAATATTCATCTATAGCAAAAAAGATAGATTCCGCTAGTATTAGTATATTACTAAATATATTTTTCATTGTGATAATATTCACCCTATCTACCTATAACCAGTTATATACCGACTAATAGTCTTTTAGATATTGGTCACAATTTAACATTATTCGGGCTTGTTTTGTTCTGAGGAAGTCTTTTATGATAGTCGACGTAAGTTTCACTAAATTAAGAGATGCTGGCAAGCAAGATAAGCAAAAAAAAAAAAAAAAAAAACTTTTCAACTATAGATTTTCTGTTCCGGGAAGGAAAATTCAGTTACACGTACAAGCATTACCGTGATAAATCATTCCTTTTTTTTTTTTACATGTAAAAATTTCATAGTTATTTGTATATTTTGGCTTTAAAATTGATTCTTTCATTGAAGCGAGCAGAGAATTTGGCAAACAATGGTTTTAGTAATTGAGTTGTTTTCAATATTTTCTTCGATCTTTCATACTATTATTTTCTCCGAGGTACTTTGAAATTCCACTATTTTGAAACAGTTAATAGTCGAGAGAAATATGGACCTATTGTTGTGGGAGTGTATTCTAAGAGTTTGCTGCTGGCTTGAGGGGCTTGACCCACTTCTCTAACGACCCTTCCTTGCTCTTTTGCACCCTTCTTTGCCTCCCCCTTCTCCCTCCCGCCCCTCGCCCTCCCTCCTTCTCCCTAATAAAGAATACTTTCTCCGGGGGACTAGGATGCTAGCAAAGTCCACTGAGAACTTTATAAATACGCTATTACCATCCTCTTTTGGAATCAATTAAGCCATAGCATTTAGCGAAAGTGTACCATATAATAGTAAAGAACCCTAAACCTCCTATACTTAATCGATTAATTGTAATATTAACCGATTTTCGTTTCTCAAGCTAAAATTTATATATATATATATATATATATATATAGTAAACACTACATTGGNTATTAGATATTGGTATTTTTTTCTCTCTCTCTCTCTCTCTCTATATATATATATATATATATATGGATATAGTGGAGCGGCATTATAGTGGAAAGGATTGATCCTAGACCAGCGGTTATCATAGCGAAATTCGTTCGGCAATCTGTGAGGGGCGAGGTTGTCAGATTGAGAAGAGTGGAGACGGACCTGACAACCTGGCATATCGGATGGAGGGAGAATGATGCTCATCCCTTTTTCCTGAACGAGAGTATGAGCCCCACGAATAAGCGCTTCTACTACTTGGCATGCCAGAAGAAGAAGGAAGGCAGGCTAAAATATGTGTGATACTATGGAGGCCGGATCAAATGTCGACAGGATGACGGCCGGACCGTCGTGTTTAGCAACATTCCGGAAGACCTGGATATGTTCGGATGGCCATGGCCTGTCTGGGGACCTGAAGGTATTTATGACAGTGGACCGGTGCGCATTGAGCGAATTTCCTTTCACTATATAACCTATAACCATTTAATATTTTCTATGTTAATTTTATTTAATTTTTCAGTAATGCTGTTTATTATTTTTTAATTTTTTATCCAAAGTACGTTTTGTTTTTCATCAGTAATCTTGTGTTATTTATACACAATTACTGATGAAATAATGGATAACATTATCTTTTTATTATTATTTTTATGTTTTTATTCTTCGAGATGTTTTACTTACATTAATCTTTCTCCGTTCTCTCTCCTCCTTACAAATCCGCTGCATTTAGTCGTTCCTTCCTCATCAGATCCTGCAGGCTCTGGAACTCGATCCCTCTAAATATCCGTCACTCTTCTTCGCTCGCATCCTTCAAATCCCAGATATTTCAACATTTCCTCTCTGTACAATAGGGTATCAGGAACTGCTAATCTATATCTTGTTAATTTTTAATTTTTCATTTCTATCATGATTAATTGTTATTGTATTATTTTTTAGTTTCACTGTTTTTTCTTGTGTAGCACTCATTTTCTATTTGTGTATTATTACATTTCTTAGTTTTTTATTTTTAGTACTTATTTATTCTGTTTACTTGTATAATAAGTAGTAAATATTGTCATAGTTCTGTTCAAAATATTTTATATTATTAGCCTATTGTTCATTTGTACTTTTCATTTCTATTGTTGCAACTAGGTGAGAAAACTGTCTATACTGTGAACTCTTCGTTATTCAAGGGGATCTATGGACCAGAATAAAATTTCTTTTTCTTTGTTTCTTTCTTTCTATATATATATATGGCTA
>KZ808707.1:134899-147062 GCA_000696205.2 Oncopeltus fasciatus
GCAGAATCTTTTTGTTAAATATATATGTTAATCTCTTTTCCATCAACAATGCGAAATGAGCTCTGAAACATTTTTTGAAATAAAATCATTCATTGTGAAACTTATATGCTTTAACCAATAAAGAAATGTCGGGAAGCTTGGAAATAAAATACTCTTCGAAGTTTCCCTCTAACTAGTTAGCAGAGCATCAAATTTCGTGACACCAGACTGTAAGAGTTGCTCTCTCAACCAATTATCGTGTAAGCCACGGATGAACTTCGCTCTCAGAAACACGCTGGCAACAGACAATTTATACTCACATTTGAATTCAACATAGAATTGGCGTTCGTTTAGATCGCGCTGGTGGGCGGCAAAAAATTCGGCAACTGTTTGACTGCTTGTCTGTGATACGTTTAGGAAATAATGTTGCGCTACAACAATGCCCCGGATGGGGACAGGCATTTTCGTAAAATTCTCAGCAAGCTGCACAAAAGTTAACTTGTTTAGCGGTTTTTCTCGATCCGGGTTCGCAGCAAGTTTGTTATAATGTTCAGAGCCGTGGGAAACACAGAGTAACTGGGACGATTTTCCTTGATCAGTGATGTTCTTCATTGCCAAAACGCTCTAAATAATTTGTAAATTTTTTCTTCGAAGTTTTTGAAAAGCGGAAATAGGGTATAAAAGCCTCTTCTGGGCCACGCAAATGATGAAAATATATGACACTAGGGTGTCCTGCCAAAAATTCTTACATCTAAGCCTACCTCTTTGGATCAAGATAGCAGCGGTCAAGGTTTCCCATCAAACCTCTATGTTTACCTCATCGCTGGTGACGTCATACGACAGAGAAGCAAATTTTCCACAGGTTAATAGAGATTTGTAGACAAAAAACCTACTTATCGCTGGTGACGTCATAGGAGAGACCTCCTCATAGAGGATTACCAACAATTTTAGCGAATTCTCTAGTAACCATAACATGGTCTACAAAGGCGAATCTCTTTGTAACCAGGACTTACCATACCCAGACGAATTTCCTAGTAATCTACCCTACAACGGTAAGAGGGCTAATTCCCCAATTCACTCACCGGTTTATGATTTTCTCTTGACATTTGACCCCTCCCAGGATAACAATGACCTTTTTCCCCTATAATATTTTATTTAAATTAATCTTAATCCCCTATGGAGATAATCCCCCAATATTCTGTTATTATGCGTAATAGGATTATCTTTTGTCTTTGACCCTTCACCCCTTTGGGAATTTCCTAGTAACCACGACATAACCTACCCTACACCTATAAGGGGGCTAATCCTCCCTACCCTGTTATTGGCTTATCTGTTGACCTTTGACCTTAATAATATTTGATTTATATTAATTTTAAACTCCCATGGAGCTAATCTCTCCCTCCCTTATTCTTATGTGTTCAAGGATTATCTTTTGACGCTTGACTCCTCATCCCAAGAGAATTTTTTATATTCTCTATTTTTTACCTATATCATTGAGGGGGCTTAAACCCCGTCCAATATTATTGGCCTATCTGTTGACTTTTGACTCCTCAAGGGGGTGCGTCAATGGGCGTCAAAAATATTGTGTGGATTTAATATTTTCATTTATTTTAGACATTTATCTTTTAAGACGCAAGAAAGCGATAAGTAGACATTTCCTTAAATTTCAGAATTTGTACTTTTTTTTATTTATTTACTTTATGTTTTAACCTTTGACCTTTGATCCCTAGGCTAGACATGTACCATGAATTATGATAGAGACTTATATAGACTCAAGGGTAATTTCGAAATTTAGCATTTGGGAAATTAGCAAATTTCGTCTAAAAGAGTTATTTTATGACCATGTGACGCAAGGGATGCGTCAACAAGAAAATTTCTTTAAGATAAGTGTTGCCCAGCTTTAGTATTTTGGAAAATTGGAAAGGATCTATATATAAAAATATGTAATTGACCAACGTAGGATGTGGAGGATACGTAAATGAGCGGATTTCCTCAAAATATGCTTTGAGGGTTTAATATTTTGAAAATTTTCTTGGTCTTATAGGGTCTTATGTGGAATTTATGGATCACACCATTATGATGCAATGGTGACACACAACGAGCGAATTTTATGGAAATATGTGTTGCATCTTTAGTATTCTTGACAAGTTTTATTGTATTATAGGGTATTTATGTAATTTTGTATTTAATCGGCGTTTCATGAACGGGGTATGTCATTGAGCAAATTTCTTAGAAATATATGTTACGGGTTTAGTATTTAGGTATTTTTCTTAGTTTTATAGGGTCTCATGTGGAATTTGGTAGATCTCACCTATATGGCTCAGGTGGTGCGTCCAATAGCATTGAATTACTCTGTACTTTCAATTTATTTTCCTAGACGTTAATGGGAAATTGAAATTAAAAATAGCAAGGACCACTAAAAGAAATTAAGATCTGATGCCGCCGAAAGTTATAATTCTTTATTCTGTACCATGTTTATCAACCATTGTCTGTTATTATATATTAATTACATTTAACAATGATAAAAATTAATTTATAAAAAAAAAGAAATGTTTAGAATAAACAGAAATTAAGTGATGTAAATATAAATTTTTCATCAAGGACATTTTCTGAGCACTGTATATACGTATATAGGAAGAATGTCTTCTTTTTTTTTACCACTAAAAAAGTGTGGAACTGCCAAGGAATTGTTGGAAATATAAATGAAAAAGGACCATAGGAGAGGTTTTGAAGAGTGCTGAATATCTAATAGAATACGAGGTATTTATTGTAATACATTATTTTAAAATCAAAATATATAAATAAATATATGTATTATTAATAATAACTATTATGATATATAAATAGATGTAAAATTATTGCTAATTTTTATTTTACATAGCGTTTTATACAATATGAAGGGCACATGCCCTTGGTCTAAAAACCAACTTCTCCTCCGGAAGTAACTTGCCACAGAGGGTTTTTTTTATAACAAATAATATTTAAATTTATATTAGTAACTTGAGGAACATGATCCATTATATTCTGAATTGTTTCTAAATTTGTATAATTAACTTATGCATATAATAAAGAAAAATTACTACTTCTCAAGACTAATAGCATAAATGCATTCACATTTCAACTCGATATACTCTACTCCAAGAATATGATGTTTATTGGAATATTCGTGGTGATTTGAACTTTATTACTTCTTACTCCACCCAAAATGAGTATTACATTTATATAGGATTAAATGATTTTTGTATTGTAAAATTTTGGTGGTTTCGGCTTAATTACTTCTTACTTCACCCACCATGATTATTACATTTATATAGGATTGAGTGATTCTCGTATTGTGAAATTGTGGAGGTTTCGGCTTTATTACTTCTTAATGTAATGTTTTGCGGCTATGTTGAAGGTGATTTCATTCACTATAATAATAAAACCCTATTATAGAAGCAAGATAACAAAAGAAACTTTAAAGGCAAATTACACCTAACTAAGGATTTTCGTTTCTACCTAGATATAACTTAACAGTTGTAATACTTATTTAAAATAATTATTCTTTTTCATTGATGAATTCGCCCAATTGAAGTTTCACATAGTATTTTTATTTGGAGTTAAGCCTGTCATTCTGAAATAAGAAGAGATTTTTTAAAAACAAGAATTTCTCGAAAGGAATATTTCTCCCTCTATATTAAACCATTAATTGTGAACATAAGATGCGGAATGAATTCCTAGATTAAATTATAATTTAAGGGAATGCTTTGAGAATTATGGTCTTCCCGGGTATTCACGATTAGAGTCAATAATGACGCACATAAGAAACAGTCTTGCTTTCTTTAATTGGTATGTTAAATATAGTAGAACAAACTTTATTAATTTATTTACCGTATCTTCTTCCGGGTTGGACCGTGTCAAATTGGTGTTATTTGCCGAGCTTTCGCACATCATGTGATGGCTTCTTCAGGGCTGAAAAGAGAATGAGAGTTGTAAAAGAGAGATTTTTAAAATCCAGGTGGTATATTACAATTATTTACCACCTGGATTTTAAAAATCTCTCTTTTACAACTCTCATATTCTTTTCAGCCTTGAAGAAGCCATCACATGATGTGCGAAAGCTCGGCAAACAACATGACACGGTCCAACCCGGAAGAAGAAACGGTAAATACTTCTGACGACTGTCGAAGCCTACGTGAACATTTATTAATTTATCCTTTAACCCATAGTCATCTCATTCTTAATCTATACGTCCAGTAAAAACAAGTAGAATAGTAAAGCAATTGGCTGTTTCCTTAAAAAGGTTAAGGCACTATTTGATTTGCAAACCACCAATATGCTTCGCTCTTGGAGTAACTGAATGAGGCCGAGAATTTAAGTGTGATAATGTCGTTTATTCTTTCGATTTTATTTAGTTGACAGTCTATATATTAATATCATCGAGCGTCCCTGTGTTTTGGTGTAACATAGTAACTGACAGCTCAAACATTTATTAGGGCAGAAAAACTAGCATACCAGAGATTTGGTGTAATATAGTACATCTTTCAGATCAAACATTTATCAAGGTACAAGAACTAACATACCAGAGATTTGGTATAACATAGTATCTGACAGTTCAAACATTTATCAATGTACAAGAACTAACATACCGGAGATTTGGTGTAACACAGTATCTGACAGTTCAAACATTTATCAAGGCACAAGAACTAGCATATCAGAGATTTGGTGTTATATAGTACATCTTTCAGATCAAACATTTACCAAGGTACAATAACTAACATACCGGAGATTTGGTATAACATAGTATCTGACAGTTCAAACATTTATCAAGGCACAAGAACTAACATACCGGAGATTTGGTGTAACATAGTATTTGACAGTTCAAACATTTAACAAGGCACAAGAACTAGCATATCGGAGATTTGGTGCAACATAATATATTAGACAGTTCAAACATTTATCTAGGCCCAAGAACTAGAATATCGGAGATTTGTTGTAATATAGTACATCTTTCAGATCAAACATTTATCAAGGTACAAGAACTAACATACCGGAGATTTGGTATAACATAATATATCTGACAGTTCATACATTTATTAAGGCACTAGAGCTAGCATACCGGAGATTCGGTGTAACATAATTTATCTGGCAGTTCAAACATTTATCAAGGCACAAGAACTGGCATATCGGAGATTTGGGGTGACAAAGTATATCTGTCAGATCAAACATTTATCAAGGTACAAGAACTAACATACCGGAGATTTGGTATAACATAATATATCTGACAGTTCATACATTTATTAAGGCACTAGAGCTAGCATACCGGAGATTCGGTGTAACATAATTTATCTGGCAGTTCAAACATTTATCAAGGCACAAGAACTGGCATATCGGAGATTTGGGGTGACAAAGTATATCTGACAGATCAAACATTTATCAAGGCACAAGAACTAGCATACCGGAGATTTGGTGTAACATAGTATATCTGACAGATCAAACATTTATCAAGGCGCAAGAACTAGCATACCGGAGATTTGGTGTAAGTAGTCTCTGACAGTTCTAACATTTATTAAAGGCACATGCAAGAACGGTGTTTTACTGTATCATTCTTTGTAAGATGTTATACTAATTAAAGGCACATCAACAATTTAATATTATTAAGATGAAACTACTTCAAAATGTTTGATAAAAGACAAGTTCAGAATTATTTGTTTAATTTTGTTTATATTAAAAAGCTTGTACTGAGGGAGTAGAGGTAGAGTTAACTTCAGTCATTTTATCTTGGAAATGATCTTCACACTGAAAATAAAGTCACAAACAATTAGAATGATGTTGCATCATAAATCTATCTGGAGAAAACACCAAAATGTTAAATGCTGTATTTTCTATAATACAATTCAAAATAATGTTCATCTAGTAAGTGGGCTAATGTTATTTTAATGAAAAATCCAAGAATTCAAGTTATGGAATACAGTCAATTTTGTCATGAAAACCAAAAATAATTTAAGCAAAACTTATGAAACTAGTAATTAGTACAGTGGATATAGTAGTCGTTAGAAAACACTATGGAATTCATAACGTTGAATTGAAACGAGCTAATCCATATAGAACTTTTATGATTTCTCTTAATTCTACAGAAGACTGATACATGATCGAAGTGTCGGAAGATCCCAGCTGGGAGGTCTAGTTACAGGTGTGTATCTGCGTCCGCTCGGAACAAGTTTCGCATTCGACTTTGCAGCACCAATGGAACTTGCAATTGCAGTGCCAAGTTCTTGCCACTTGGTGAGTGTTGTATCCTCGGCCACAGCATAGCGAGTCACACCCTCCAACCCCTATCACACACAGAGATGAATTAATAAATGATTCAAATTGAGGCCTGCAAATTTAAAATGAGATAAACAACTAAAATAAGTACTTAAAAAATTACCTATTACAAATAGTAAGGTAGATTGAATATTTATTATAGCATTAAATATGTTATAAAATACTACTTAGCAAAATAAATAAACGAATAAATAAATGAATGAAATAGAAAAATAGGAAAAAGCTAAAAAAAAGTTAAAAAGTATAATGAGTGAATGAGCAAGAGAGTGCTCAAGTACTCAAGTAATTCTTTTAATCATCAATATACAGCCTTTAAATTCATAGAATATTAATACTAATTAATTAATTATTAGAATATTAATTAATTAATTGCAATAAACTCATTTGAGGACACTTCCTCTGGTCTGGATAATATTCGTTTAAGTCTAGTAAACACAATCCAGCTGTGATATCTATTGTATTAAAATTAATAACAGGATTTTTAAGTCAGGTGAAATCCCTCACTCTTGGAAAAGTCATAGTTGTGCCCATTTAAAAAAAAAATATATTGCCAGTAAACTGGAAAGAACTTCAAACATATCTCACTCGCTAGCTCATTTGGAAATTTATTGAATTAATTGTATTCTATTATCCTTAAAAAAAAATTAACAAAATTGAAAAATTTAATATAGCATCATTTGTTTCTATATATAAACATACATAAAAATGTATGTATATAAGTGTGTATATGTATTTTTTAAAGAAATCGAAATTAGTAGGATATTTTCCTCCATTGACCTTTAGAGACGTTGAAATCAAAAGGGCAGAATCTTTTTGTTAAAGAAAATTAGAAAAAAAGACTTTTTGGAGGTAAATTTGTTGACCGTCAAGTTTTATGAAGAGAGGATTATCAAGAGTTCTGTCTTGGTAGTTGAAGAATTAAAAATTAAATTATAACCAAAGAATCTTTTGTTTTACCCATTACTTCGGCCTGAATCTCAGGCCTTCATCAGGGCTGAATATGAAAAAGAAACATCCAAAAATAATATAGAAACATATCTATCTGTCATATTCTGCCCTGATGAAGGCCTGAAATTCAGGCCAAAATTTTAGCTAAAATAAAAGCTTTTTTTGTTACAAATTAATTTTTAATTCTTCAACTACCAAGACCGAACTCCTGATAATCCTCTCTTCTTAGAGAAGAGACTTTTGGTAGGCAAGATCTGTTAGCCCAGACTTATGGAAAACCCCATCTATTTTCTAATTGATACATATTTTACAGTTTCTATCTGAAAAAAAACCATTTTAAATAAATTTTTTAAACTTTATTTGAATCGTAAAGGGAGCCAGGAAAAAAAATCTTACTACTTTAACCGGGAAACGAAAGCCTGTGGTACTGAGATTTTTTTTCTGGCTCCCTGTACGATTCAAATAAATAATAAAATGTAGGATTACTTTACCACAATTATCCCCATGATTCGATTTTCTTTTATTTCACAGATATTAAATATTATTCCTCTCTATGAAATAAACTGCTACACATCTATTTGTGATCATTCATACTACCAGTCAAAAGAAAACTCCGTAAATGTCCGAAAATGTACCTTGAATGAGATATCGAATACATAGCTGATATATCTTGTAAGCTCATTCCTCTAGGGCACGATATGGGAACAAATGAGAAGGACCTCTCTCTTAGAAATAACACCAATATAATGATTGGAAATTTTGAATCTAAGTCTGGAGAAGTTCAGGAAGAAAAGAAAGGACACATGTCTTTCTAAAGCATCCGGAGTATATAGCAACCTGTAAAGCAGTTCAAGTCAGGAAATGAATAGGTAAGAAGTACCTGGATGCATACAGTTGTCCCTCGAGCCAACTTTGTCTATATCTGATATACATAATTTCCAATCATTATATTGGTGTTATTTATAAGAGGGATGTCCTTCTCATTTGTTCCCTATCAAGCCCTAGAGGAATGAGCTTACAATATAAAGTTTGCTTCATAAATCTATATCTGATATACATTTATGAAGCAAACTTTATGCATTAAATGGACACTAGCTACGAGTTAGCTTTTTGGTTTTTATTCCAGTTTCTTCTCTCTTCTAAGTTGTAAAAATATACACATCATTTTAGAGAGAACGGAGTGACGTTCCTGAAGGCGTCAGGTACAAGCTTAGAAATGCGAGAAAACAGGACTAGACAGGAAATAAAAAATCTTTAAACTAAATTGTAATTACACGTCACTTCAGTCTTTTCAAAAATTTATATTTTTTCAATACCCAATTACTGTCCCAAGAGACTATACTCATTCCGCAGCAAATTTTCTAATTATGAAATGGTTATTGATCAAAATTTTAAAAATATCCTTGCTACAAGTAAAAAAGGAGTTATTCCCGATTTATTTCACACCAAGTCGGTAATATTGCGTTTGAAATGCTGCGGCTACTAGTATTGGTGAATTGAACACTTGTAGTACAACTCTACTAATTAATATCAGTAGTCTACAAGAACTACATTTTTTCATATCTAAATCTCTCCTACCCGAAAAATATAGAATGTTTAATCTGAAAAAGTTAATTGTTGCCTTGCAGTAGTGATTTCTGTTAGTCGGCGGCGGGAAGGGGTGTGTGGGGCAGGGGTGTGTGGGGTAGGGGTGTGCGAGGTGGGGTTGGGGGTGTTGGAGCAGTCGCGGAGAATGGCCCACCTCAGATCGATAGCGCCGGCAGGGGAGGTCAGCAGCTACACGGGTGGGGCCTTCTCAATGAATCATTGATTGGCCCCCACCTCGCCAGTAGTAAACACCTACGCTTAGTCCCCTTTCCCGACCCAGGCAAATACATCTCTGTAAATCTGCTCCAAGCCACATCCCGGGATCCGGCACTCAATCGGAGAGAGTCCTGGTGGTGTAATGGTTAAGCACGCCGGCCCGGATAGCAGGAGATCCAGGTTCGATTCCTGGCTGGGACAGATAGTTTTTTATATTCTATTCCCTCTCATCAATTGTTTATTCGAAGAGAGCGTTTCATGTAGGGTCTGTAGCTTCAACACGATGCTCTGTGCTAGGAAACTAGAGAGTAAGGATATGGGCCAGAAGTTTAGATTCGACTGTGTTTAAATTAAATAAAAAATTAAAAGAAATGTAATTTTCTTACAAGTAAATGAAAAAAAAAACCAAAGCAAATACTGAAATATTTATAAAAGTCATCCCAGTCATGGAAATGTGAACTTAGGGACAGGACGTCCTCTCTCATCTTCATGATATCCCTGAAGATGGCTTACAATGTAAGCCGAAACGTTGGCAGATAATCCTTTATTAAAAAATACATTTTTTAAATTTGAGTTTTTTGGATCTACCTTGACCGAACCCCAACTAAAATCATCTTAGAGTGAAATATATATAGTTTAATTACTAGGACTGTATTTTTTAAAATTATTTGCCAACGTTTCGACTTACATTGTAAGCCATCTTCAGGGCTATCATGAAGATGAGAGGNTATATTATATTTGTAAAAGAAATTCTATAATTATAAAAGATTCAAATTAATAGTCAGAATACGTAGTTGCTGTGAATTCTGTCTGACTCGTTTGTGTTTGGGGTCATGATCGACCGGAGACTTGTGACATTATTAGAGAGGATAATTTTGGCTTGGAATCATTAATCATGATATATTGACCTCTGCTTCATGGTCTTCCTTTCACCTTCCCTAAAGTTCTTTCTGAAACTGCAAAATACACCGCAAATAATAGTACTAAATAGTACTTTTCATTTTGAAGAGTCATCAACTATGAAAGTGATGATAGAACACTAAATAATTTTTAGTGCAAGGGAACAGAATAAAAAATCTAACTGTCCCAGCCAGGACTCGAACCTGGATCCCCTGCTATACGGGCCGGTGCATTTACCACTTATGCTACCGGGACAAGTCACTTGTCACTTGTTTATTATCTAAATTTACGTGGGATAGAATAATTACTAGGACTGTATTTTTTAAAATTATTTGCCAACGTTTCGACTTACATTGTAAGCCATCTTCAGGGCTATCATGAGAGGGGACTATAGAATATATTAGAACCCCAACAAAAAATATATAATACAAAATATTTCAGGTCCTATTCTGATATTGAATATATTAGAACCCCAACAAAAAATATCTAATACAAAATATTTCAGGTCCCATTCTGATATAGAATATATTAGAACCCCAACAAAAAATATCTAATACAAAATATTTCAGGTCCCCATCTAATATAGAATATATTAAAACTCCAACAAAAACATCTAATAATAATGTATACGGTCAAAAAACTCTTAATTAGTTAAATTTAGTTTAGTTATTAGTATAGTATTAGAGTTTACTATGAAAGAGCATAAATCAGGTGGAGATAAGATCTTGGATGAAAGGAATAATACATTCGCGATGAAAGGTAGAGTTGGACACATAATATGGAGCGTTAGCAATTATTCTGATTATTTTGGACTGAAAGGATTGTATTTATTGGATACTGGATATTGGTAGATGGTGTTTGAAAATGTAGACTTCAATTATTGAAAATGGGTATGTTATTATATAGTAAACCAGTATGCCATACTGGTTTGTTATATAATTATTGAGTGACGTCTAAGAATGCTCCAGGACAAAATTCTGAAGTCAGAGGTGATAGATTCGTTAAGCGGGCGTATACTACAGAAAAAGTAATTAGGGAAGTGGAAGTATTGTTTGAAGTGGTTGAAGCGAGTCTGTAGGAATGGAAGGTATTAAGTAATGAGTAGGGGAAGTGCGAATAAGGAGTGCTGTTCCACCATGAGCTCGTCCGTCTGGTCGATCTGTTTGGTAAGTAGTGTACCTTGATATGTGGAGTTTTTTTTATGTATGTTAGTCGTGTTTCGGTAAGTAAGAGTACGTCTATACATTTCTCTTTAAGTGTTAGTTTGCGTTCGTTTGTATGTGTTTGAATGCCGTTAGCATTCCAGAGGAGGACAAAAAAGGATCTTGGAGAGGAGGAGTTCATTTATTGCCAGACGAGGAAGTCATATTAGAGACTATTGTTGTCAATAGATTTAGGAGTGGAGTGATGAGGACGCGGAATTTTGAGGAAAAGGAGTGGAGCATGGTTTGGATATCATTAGATATTAACGGAGGAGGAACATGAGAGATGGCAGGTCGCTCTCCCCTGGGAGGCTGGCATTGAGGTACAGGTTCTTCTTGTCTGGGCTGGTAGGTCGCCTTCGCATAAGAACATCTTGAGTCCACTTTTCTGGTTGGTGGTGGTGGGGCCTTCGAGCTACTGGTGCTGATCCCAGCTTTCCGGTAGGCTGGATTCACTGTTTCAGATCTTTGTAGATCTGGCAGCCTTTATAATTGGCGGGGTGGTTCTTCTGGCAAAGGGCAATAACTGCGATATTTCTTACAGTCTTCAGTGAGATGTGCCCCACCATATTTGACACATCGGGCACCATACTCACAGTATCTTTTTGTGAGACCGTACTTCTGGCGTTTGTGACATTGGACGATATCTCGTATATTTTGGGCTCAAGATTCACAAGTAACATGGGTAGCGGAGTCTTTATAGGGGTATCCTTACCAGGCCTGTTTCCTGGATGTTGATGGAATTTCTGACCTGAAAGCCAAGGTTGGTGAGTTTCATATTGTCAGGAGTGGTTGTGTGGCGGAGATGGCAAATGATAACCCTGACTGCGCGGCCTTCCTTGAGTTGGTATGATTGACACTGAGCGTTTTTTTTTATTAGGTAGTTGAATATACCTCTGTAGGTGTCCTCATTATTCAATGTTTTAGGGATCATCCTCGTGAAGTATCTTGAAACTACACACACATGTCACTAACACTAAACTGCAAACTATAATATAATATAAACTATATAAAGAAAGGACACA
>KZ808708.1:61956-76337 GCA_000696205.2 Oncopeltus fasciatus
ATATATATATATATATATATATATATATATATATATATATATACCCACACACAAAAACACACACACACATATATATACACACATTCTTACAATTTTATATGAACTATATTTTTTTGTGCCTCCAATGTTTAGGATTAGTGATCTTTGAAATTTTCAGTCATGTCATGGCACCAATGTGAATAGCTTGGTTTTCCTGCAGTTAATCTCCTAATAGATAGTTAGGAGTAATAATAATAAGTTCAAATGATGAAATAACTGTTGTATAAACAAATAATACATTATTGTATATTTTTTCATCTATAAAAAAATAATTTGAACATTTACAGAAAAATTTGTTTTGTAATATATATTTCTTGACCATAATAACAATAATAATAAGAAGAAGAATATTAATATAAAACTTCTCATAGGATTACTGCAGGAGGAAATTATGAAGATTTTAAAATAAATGTGTGTCTTTGTGTGTGTGTTACATAAATAATACACTTTTTTTCCCTCAAAAGTGATTAATCATATTTTAGAGGTTACCCTAACTATAAATGGTAGATTAAGTTTGAATTAATAAATCAAGTAACCATGAACGAAATTTGAATTTCTTTAACAATTTTTAGTGCAAGGGAACAGAATAAAAAAATCTAACAGTCCCAGCCAGGGACAGTTAGATTTTTTATTCTGTTCCCTTGCACTAAAAATTGTTAAAATTTACGTGGGATTATATAATATTTATAAAATTTTGAATTTCTTTATATCAACTTGGTTGTGCTGATATTATTATCCTTTATCAGTTACTATCCTTGGTTTAAAATTTCTACTGATCTTTACAATAATTTAAAGATAAATTATTTAATTATTGTAGCTTGAAAGAAAGCTTGCTGCTTCAAATTTTTCTAATATCTGGCTTAATTTGTCAAATTATCAAATGTTATTTGTTATGAATCATTCATATAAATTGATTACTATAAATTTATTTGTATTAGTTTATGAATCATTTAGTGACTCATTTGTAATTTTCTGTTGTAAAACAGGTACTATGAGGTTGTGAGATGCTGTGACTTAGGTAAAGATATTGACAGCTTGCCTGGTGGGGACAACACAGAAGTTGGTGAGCGAGGTATAAATCTCTCAGGGGGCCAAAAACAGCGACTTGCATTGGCTAGAGCTATGTATTCAAACAGGTGATTTAACTTATTTTTAATTTTCTTTTAAATGATTAAATTTCTTAAAATTTAGCAGCGAATATATTCATACATGAATATTAGTGTATTAGCAACAAGCATATTATAGAAGCATATTAGTTATATCATTATTAGATGATTTTAGTTGGGATTTGATCAAGGTAGATCCAAAAGAAAAAAATACAAATTTTAAAAAAAGTGTATTTTTTAAAAGATTATCTGCCAACGTTTTCGCTTACATTGTAAGCCATCTTCAGGGCTGCCTATCATGAAGACGAAAGAGGATGTCCTGTCCCTAATTTCACATTTCCATGACTGAAATTATTATTCGTTATGTCAGTTATTAAATTATTATTAGTTATGTCAATTTCACTATAAGGTAAAAATCTCTACTAAAAGATTTCACTTTATTTGCTGACACTTTTTAATCCATCTAATGGGCAGAAGTTGCTATCCAACACTTTTGATGTTGATCATGAATTTATGTAGTTTCATCTGATGAAGCCAATAATTTCATATAACATTCCATCACAATTTTAGAAGTATTACATTTGTTTTGCAAAAATTGTTATGACTTAATAAGAGATTTTTTTCAGTTAAATTTTATTTTTAATCTCAACTATTTGAGTCATCCTAAATTGATCTAAATTATACTTTTGATTGTAGCTGGGGGGGATAAGAGTTCCTGTTTCTCCTATGTAAACAAAATTAATTAACAAATGAGCTCAGTTTAATACAACTGATTAAATTTAACACTATTTTACTGACATATGAGAAAACAAACAACTCAATGATATATCATCGTGTTAAAATTTAAATGTCATTTTATGCATATTTTTAGTAATGCTATCAAGAATGGATATAACTGTTAATTTAATTTAATTTATTTAAATAAATAATGATAATTAAATTACTATTATCAAAACATAAATTTTTCACATGGAACAAAATAAATGATTGAAGGACTTTTTTAATTTATGGATAACATATATAATGCTCGTACTTTTATAAAATCATGGTAATAAAGCAATTTTATAAACATGAAAGTTTACTATTTTGTCTTTTAATTTTAGTTATTTATATTATCACAGGGATATTTATCTCTTGGATGATCCTCTGAGTGCTGTCGATGCTGTTGTTGCAAAGCATATATTTGAAGAATGTATTCTAAAAGCGTTACAGTCGAAGACAGTATTATTTGTTTCCCATCAAGTACAGGTACTTTTTTTTTTTTTTTTTTTTTTTTTTTTGAAGCTTATATACTATAGTTTACTTCATAATTCCCTTCTACCACTTATTTAGTGAATATGATAAGTTAATTTTTTTTCTATTAGCCTATCTTTTTAACGGATTTTAGTTCTTTAAGAGTCAGTCCTTATCCCATAATTGTAATTTTTGGTTTGTATTTTTCAGTTTTTGAACCAGTGTGATGAAATAGTAGTCATGAAAGAAGGTAGATTGCTAGAACGAGGAAAACCACTTGAATTATTATGTAAAGATAGCATTTATAAAATTATGCTTTCTACTTTGGCTGATAGAAGTGGTGAACAAGAGCTGTGAGTTGTATCTTTAAATTTTTATTTATTGCTAATTTATAGTTGCCATTTATTTTATTTATATTTGCCAATTTATTTTAGTTATAAATTCAAATATTAAAAGATTTCACATTAATTTATTTATATTTAAATGTAAGCATTTTTCATTCATTATTCTATTAATTCATAAATGATATATAGAGATATTTTTGTTATTTTTATTTTTTTATATATATATATATAAATTGGGTGGGGATGGAGGATGAGTGAGCATGTAATATATATATATATATATATATATATATATATATATATATATATATATATATATATATATATATATATATATATATATATATATATATATATATATATATATATATATATATATATATATATATATATATATATATATATATATATATATATATATATATATATATATATATATATATATATATATATATATATATATATATATATATATATATATATATATATATATATATATATATATATATATATATATATATATATATATATATATATATATATATATATATATATATATATATATATATATATATATATATATATATATATATATATATATATATATATATATATATANAGATATTTATATTATAAAATAATTAAATTAACATCTTTCTTTTAGAATCTGATCATGCAAGGAAATCAAGCTATTCGCGTGGCCCCTCGACTCAACTTTTGAAAATTTCCTTGAAATCTTTACCAATCTTACTTTTGAGGAGCTAAAAATATGGCATGTGTAATGTGTGTGAGAGAGATAGTATATTCAATATATTCAAGTATTCCCATCTGATGTGTGACATCTTTCTTCTGCAAATAATTAACTTTCAGTGCTCACTTAAAAATCATCCTTGAATGATTAGGTTGTTTATTGTAACTAATATGAAATCTCCCTCTGGTCACTTAACTCCTCTCGAGAATCTTTCACATAGACTATCTAGAGTCCAAATGATTATACTACTAATCTTTCCTTAGACTCTATTTCCTGGGTTATATCCTCTATCAGATCATGAGCTCTCATATCCCTCCACATCTCTATATCCTGTTTACTTTCAAATCTTCCATACTTTACCACATGNTAAAGCATCTGGAACTTCTAAGCCAATGTTGAGTTATTTTGTATTATTGTTATTATTAGTTTTGAACTATTTTTGTTTTCATTATTTTTCTTTATCTATTTTTTCTTTTGTATTTTTATTATCTTTTATTCTTCTACATCACTTTTCATCATTTTAAATATCTCTTCCTTTTTTTCTTTGTGTCTATAAATATTAATGTATAATTTTCCATGTATAATTTTCTAAATATTTGGTATTATTGTTTTATTTATAAGAAATTTTTATTTCTTTATTTTTTCTTTTTTTTGTTTTGTTGAGTAACTGGAACATTCTATTTTATTATTCTTTCCAGAACTTGGAGTACTAATAAGAGAAGAAAAAACTATTCAGGGTGCACTTAAGTCCAGCACGTTTATGAGTTATGTGAATGCTTGTGGTGGCATTCATGTATTTTTATTTCTAATTCTTGTAATGTTCTTAAACGTTGGAACTAATTCTTTTAGTTCTTGGTGGCTTCATATGTGGATTGATGATAGCAGCAGAGTAAGTATTCTATTTTTAGTTCAAAAATATTAAGCTGTTTAGTATTTTCTTTTAATTTACATAATTTCTTGTACTTTTTAATAAAAATATTTTCCAAAATACAACCTGAAGTTTTTTTAAAATAACATTTTGGAACGAGTGTTGCAATTTTAATAAGTTAAATATAACAAATAAATAATTTTATTGAAAGCTATTTAAGTTCCGTATTTAAATTAACAAATAATCTAGCTAAGTTGTAAGAATAAAGAAATATTTTAAAATTTTATGGTTTATATTATCTGGGAATTTTAGAATAATATTGATAAAGCATTCCTTTTCCTATCACTATTAATTGTTATGCTTGAATTACTAATTGAATCACTCTTAAATACTTTTATTTTATTTTTTATGAAGCATTTATTGAAGTATAACATACAGATAAATTTAAAAAATTTTCTTTTGAGGATTATTATCTCTGTTGCAATAAGACCTATTATATGACTTTGTGTGTGTGTACATAAACTGTTTTTTTTTTTTTTTTTAGAACTCATTAATATTGATTAATGGAATGGAAAGTTGGGGTCTCTGTACTACTCTTGCTCTTTTAAATATTAAGATAAATTTTCATTTATGATCATAAGTGCAAACATATAACATAGTTACAATAGTATTATTATTTAGTGTTGTATCAAATATATACATTACTATAATACTTTATAAATACTATAAGTTATCAATAAGAGGAATCAAAGAAAAACTATATCACTAAGAATTTTTTACTAATGCTGAGTATCTTCAAGGTCTAAGACTTTATTTTCAGAGCCTAAAAACCTATCATATAGAAATAATAATAAGAAAAAATAAATAAGGTGTTTTTAAAATATATATTAGCGTAAAACATGGCTGTAAGAATATACAAATATAAATAATTCTAAAAACAAAACAATGATTAAAAGAATAGTAACTACACTTATCTTACATTGAGAATGATTAATATGACCTAGCAGAGCCAATATATGTACACAAAGCTTTAATAATGAAAGGGGGGAGAGAAAAAGTAATGAGAGCCCATTTTAGTAAGAGTGTTCATGCTTTGGTTTTTGTAATTCAGGAAAGATTCAGTGACTCCTTTGATCTAACTCTTAAATATTCCAGAAATTTTTAACAGATATTAAAATTTGAATTGATATGCTAAAATTTACTTACATACTTTTGGAGTTGATTAAAATAGATAAAATAATTATTTAAATCATCATTTAGTTATCCTAGAGCAGGAGACTCTAGCTCGTTGCTTCTGGGATGGTAGGGTGTGATCCTGGCATGCTTGATATTCAGCCGCGAACATGTGCATTTGCCCCTGCCAGAGGTGCTGCATTCAAAGCTATGTTAAATTGTACAATGAAAGAAGGTCTGCACAGAAATACATGTTGATGATATAAGTGAAGCAACAGTTCAGGAAATGATATTTTACTTGTATATTGAGACTATTCCAATGCTGAAAGCAGTTGCTAGGAATTAGTGGTTGCTGCTGAAAAATATGGCCTAGATTAATTGAAGGAAACTTGTGAGATTCAGTTAATGAAAAATTTGGAGATACAAAATGCCTGTTCTTCATGTATTTTGGCTGATCATTACAATCTGAAAAATAAAAGGGGTCCTTGTTTATTTTTAATTTGAAAAAATTTGAATAGTGTTCTAAAACCCGATGGCTTTAATAAACTGATTTTTCTTAAGCTAAATCTTATGAAGCATTTATTATCTGAATCAGCCCCTTTCACAGACATTGCAAATAATTGTTTTTCATTAATTTTTCTTATTTTTATTGCATGGTAAATTGTTGTTAACTGTGCACTACTGAGTGCCAGGATGGAGGGGCAGGAGTGATTGAATTTTAACACCCAGTCAAGACCAAACAAAGGTATATCGTTCTATTTTCCTTCTCTTCTACAGTTCAGATGAGATAATAGCGTCCCCCGAAGGCTTGGACCCCTACTGAGGTCTTATCCAAAGTTTTCACTGTCGTCCTCGTGTTGCACAAAGGTCCGAGGAAGGTCTGTTTCAGAGACTCTAGATTAGCCCAAACTTTCTTCCAAACAATACTGAAAGCAGCCCCTGGTCATACAGCATAAAAATGGGGCAATAGTGGCAGTCAGTATGACCTTTGTATCTGAATTAAAGTTCTTAATGTGATCCAAGTCAGATGTGGTACTACTGCCGTAGTAAATAGATGAGTCTGAGCTATTAATTATACTAAATGACATCATCCATACCACCTCTCCTAAAAATATTAGCGGATCTCAGTATACTCTTCTCTCCTCATCAAAAGGTGAGTCTATAGGTGATATCCCATCTCTTTGATGCTCGAACAAAATTAAATCTTTATCCATTTCTATGAATATAATCATCCCAAAATATAAGTAATTCTGGATTCTCTGTATTCATTACCAATATGCCAGATTACCTATGAGAAGAAAAATAACATATTCCCAAATATTATCAAGAGCACCCTAAATAAATATAAGAAATTAATTTCAAGAAATACCTCCTCAAAACTACATATACTGTATAGTTAGGATTTTTGGTTTGCTGCAATATAATATTATTGAAATATTCAAATTTGACTATGAAAATATATGACTACTGAGACTCAAATCATAAATAAATTAGATCCTATTCACAATGCTGGAAGAAGTAGCAGAAGTTCTACTAGTGCTTTGCTCACAGATTTAATCCTAAGCTTATATATTGAGTCTGGAATCCGTCCTTTGCTATTTTGAAGATCAGAACTCATCAAAATACTTAGATACATCAATTGAATAACTTCCTACCACTATAGAAGATCATTAATCCATCTAATGATATCAGAGTCTTTAAAAAATTGACAAACTAGAGATCAGAAAAATTTTCTGGCTGCAATATCCAGGGCCAAGAATTTATTAACAGAGGGCTCCAAAACAGGTAACTCAACTGCTTTTGTAATATATTCAGAGAAGACCACCATGAAATTAGAAATAAACGAACTCAATAGTGTCTACTCAGCCCAACTTTCTGCTACTATAATATTCATACACACTAATTCTTTGTGCTCAGTCAGAGTAATCACAAATCCAGATGCTAACAATTTACTTGACTAAAAAATTCAACTGTATGTTTCTGAATTAAACGACCCAAAAAAGTTGGTTTGTGTGGGTACTAAAGCACACCGACGTCACTGGAAACAAAAATCAGATTCAGCAGCAAAAGAAGTCCATGAACTGTGTCTCCATTGAATAAACTTGTTCATCGAAATTGTATTGCTGTGTAATGACACTCCACATAATTTATGGAATAAGAAATCAAAACTGGTATTGTACCTTGGAACTCCTGAGAGAAACAAAAAAAAAGAGAGGTTCTAATTAGAATACGCTTTGGCCATCCCTGACTAACTCATAAAATGTGTTTGTACCTCGCCACTAAAAACCATCGACAGATATGCGAGATATGTAACTCACTGATTAGAATAGTGCATATTTTTACTGGATTCAAGAAATATAAAACAAAATAAAACCAAATAGGTTCAAATAAAGAGTTTTTACTGTGGAGATTATTTGTAGAGAATTTGTTTTGAAGGTGCACTGAGTGGGGGCCGCTGGTCAAGAAAATATTTGAGGGACTCAAACCCTTCCGGAATGGGAATTGATGTGTATAACGAAGTGACATTTGTGGTAATTAATAAAATTGACTTTGAAGGGGGCAAGGACAAATAATTCACAATTTTTTAAAAAATGGAAGGTGTCTTATATATGAAGGAAGGGCTGAGGGTAGCGGTTGCAGGTGATATTCAACAAGGAAAGAGATTGTTTCTCCTATGGATCCTATACCTGACAAAATCGGTATCCCGGGATTTCCATATAAGTATAAATAGGAAATGACATCCCATAGCAAGGCATGCTCAGAGTCATTTAATGAGTTTTAATAACATTTTCCTAGTTCAAGTTATTGAACAACTTCCTGTTATGGCTTCATATTTGCAACTGAAAACAAGAGAGTGCACCTATATCCACATTCTCTAAGCCACTTTAAGACCTGATATGAATTGCCAACAATAAGAGAATCAGGGAAAACCCAATCGCCTTCCCCTTCCTTTGAGTTCCTTCTGCCAAACCCCAATCTCTCTTCACTCCTAACTAACGAAGGGCGAGAGATACCCAAAAATTTTACTCCTTGTGCTTTTTTCTTTTTGTGTGTGCGCAGTGCTCTATCCCTCCTGTTCTTGATTACTATATATTGCAGCCGCTAGTGTTTATATATATGTTCACATACTGACCTCTATTCGTTGATAAAGATGTCACTGAAGGTAGGAGATGGTACATTGCCCCTAACCATCTCCTACCTCCTCCAGTCTTCCAGGACATCCTGGCACAGAGTACTGAAGGATGTTATTCATCCTTCCCTCATAACATTATTCATCCTTCCCCCCAGGAGGAATCCATGATCCAGTCCATCTTTAAATCAGTTGACGTCAAAGAGTTCTTCTACTCATTTCCTTGGTGGATCTCCTGCATTTCGAAGTACTTCTACAGCTCACAGATACAAGGAGTCTGATTTTGTCAACTTTGAAGAGGACATTANGAATATGAAATGATATGAAAAAATACCTGTAGGCATCTCAGAGAGGAGTCCGAGTTCCCCAAATTCTAATAGAAAAAAAACAAACTATTTTATTGTATTCAATGAAATTTAATGAAAGGAAGTTATAATTATGCTTCTAGTTTGTGTGTATAAAGCCATGTGTATATGACAATATATAACCAGGTAATATGCAAATACCTGTTAATATAAATACATATTAATATGTATATATAGTTTTTTAATGTTTTTACTCTGTGTAAAATATGTAAGCATCTATACACCCAGTCAAGACCAAACAAAGGTATATCGTTCTATTTTCCTTCTCTTCTACAGTTCAGATGAGATAATAGCGTCTCCCGAAGGCTTGGACCCCTACTGAGGTCTTATCCAAAGTTTTCACTGTCGTCCTCGTGTTGCACAAAGGTCCGAGGAAGNTACACATAAAGGTTTTTATATAACATTGTGCAATGAAACAAAAATAACCCCAAATTTTAAGTAGTTATTAAAATGGTAAAATCTATCTTTATAAATTAATAAAAAGAATTCCTTGGCAATGATGACCTTGATGTCAGATGTCTTACTAAAATATAACATTATAGTACTTTTTTTAAAATGATCTTCACAGTTGAGAATTGCATGGAATTTAAATATGTATTCTTTTGTTTGGCTAGTACAAACACTTCTTTCCTGTTTTTATTTACTTATAGAAATAGAGCTAGCCACCTGACTGTATTTTCTAAAGATATTGTTTTGCAAGAAATGCATTAAAAAAAAAAAAATTAAAGACAGCAGCTGAATGGTGTGTTTCAGCTCTCAAATCATTACTCCAAAAAAGTTGTTTAACAGTCGAACATATTCAGATTTCTCAAAAACTATTAATTGGATATCTATGAGGTTTTAAACTTTCATCTTTTTAGCTTGACCACATTTATATCCTAGTGGTTCAAAATCTAAGTCTTTCATATTCCATAATAATTTTTGGTCACATAATTGCTGAAAGTTAGCCAAGTTTATAATAATTAAATTAAGACTAGAATTCAATAAAATGTTACAAACTAAGTTATGTCTATCATTATTAACTCCTTATTGTATCTTTCATAAGTTCAATTTTTTTCCCTGTGTGAAAAACATTCCATTTATGTCATTCATACTTATGAAAGAAAGACTGAGGAAATTGATATAGTTAAACTTCACAAAACTTTAAATACTAGTTAAATAAAGCTTGCAATATTTTATTGGCTGTAATTTTATTTCTCTCAAAGCAATAAATTAATTTAATAAATTAATTAATTGGCATTTGTGGGTATACACAATTGAATATAAGGTATTATTTTTGGAAATGATTTAATTCTTTCAAATATAATTGTATCTTATGGAAAATAAAATATGTATAAAAGCCTTTCTTTGGAAGATCTAATGAGCTTTAAAGCATGCTATAAAGACAGATAACTTTTTTCCCGCAGAATGGAGCTGGAAGCAACAAGCCTCATAATTTTACTGTGCAGAGTGAAGTTAGCCTTTCTACTCTTGGAATAATTGATTCTACCCCTGCTGATTATAGTGATTTCAATAGGACTACTATTGATGATGTTATTAATACTACTGACTTTACTACTATTTTGGATGACAACTTAAATGTGACTGATGGCCTGCAGAATTCATCCTTTATTATGAGTAATGTTAATTCTACTGATATTGAGAAGAACATTACTAACCATCCTCATTATGAGCTTTACCGAAATATTTACTGTTGTACAATAGCTGGCATTTTTTTTGTCAGCCTGTTAAGAGGCATTATATATACAAAGGTAACTCAATGAATAGTCTTATGTTATTTGGTTTTTCTATTGTAAATTTTCTTGCATACATACCTGCTTTTAGGTTACTCTGCGGGCTTCATCCTTTATTCATCAAAAACTTATTAATAAAATGATGAAAGCAACAATGCAGTTCTTTGAGACTACACCAATTGGAAGGATTCAAAATTTATTTTCTAGAGATATTGATGAAGGTATGAAACTTATAATCACTTTTTGTAGGTTTTTACTGAATTCTGAGGAAATGTAGCTATTGAAGTTGTTATCATGAAAGATTTTAATAAATTATGATATTTTCTCTCCTCCTGGTTACCAGACCCCAAATGCTTTAGTCATTAAAATTTATATGCTTGTGTATGTGTGCACGTGCATGTGTCCATGTGTGTGAGTTTGTGTTTATGCGTCAATGTTTTACTGACCACAATTGTCGGTTTTCTTAATTAATTTTGGTATGTGGCTGCTAAATGCAATGCAAAAGGCAATGTTTGTTATTGAGCAAAATCAGACTAATAGAACTTTGGATTACCTAAAATGTCAAGAGCAAGTTAAAAAAAAAAAAAAAAAAATTATGTAACACCAAGCATTGGGTATAATATTTAATTTAGAGTAATCGAACTTAACACAGATTTATATAATGTTAAAGAAATACTTCAAAAATTATACAGCAAAATTAATCCATTAGGATTAGGGATATGCCATAACTTAAGCTTCTTAGATGATTTTAGTTGGGGTTCGGTCAAGGTAGATTCAAAAAACACAAATTTAAAAAATGTATTTTTTAATAAAGGATTATCTGCCAACATTTTGGCTTACATTGTAAGCTATCTTCAGGGCTATCATGAAGATGAGAGAGGACGTCCTGTCTGAAACGTTGGCAGATAATCCTTTATTAAAAAATACATTTTTTAAATTTGTGTTTTTTGGATCTACCTTGACCGAACCCCAACAAAAATCATCTAAGAATAATATCTACGGTAAAAAAAAAAACTCTCATTTTGGCCATAACTTAAGTTTTAATTTTATGTCATATCAACTACAATTAGTTTTCTCAATGAAATTTGGCATGTCCCTTTTAAATGTAAATTGAAAGATAGTGTTCGATCAAAATTAAAGAGTGATATCAGTGAATAGGAGTGGTGGTTTTTTTGAAAAGTCAAGTGTGAGTGCATAAAGTTTTTTTTTTTTTTATCTATCAGGCATTATATTTAGTATATAGTAATGATAAATAACTCATTTATTTATAAATTTATAGGAATAAAACTGCAAAATTTAGTAATTAGGAGTGGTGGTTTACTTATGCCACAAATTTTAATAAATTTAATACAGAAATTTAACATAAGACAATCAAACTGCTATCATCAAAAGCTACTGATTCCATAGCTAAGGAGCAATAGTTATTTTCCTTTCTATATAATATATAACCGAAAGTCTGAGCAAGTTCACTTCAACCAACTTAGAGCACTGTGGATGAGGCATTTGCCTCGAAAGCGCTCTGTGTTGGGAAAAAAAATATATGTATGAACTGTGGAGGTTACTGAGCCCTTCTCAATATTTTCACCCACCTTTGTTTGAGTAAAAATCAATAAAGAAGTTTGAAAATAAAAAAGCCTCCTGCATAAACTTTATAATAAAAAGGATTTATTTAGAAAGGATTTTCCCTCTTTTAATTCTTGTATTATATTTTTTGTTTATTCAGTATGTGCGATGATTCCCATTAATTACTAAGTAGGAATTGAGTAGGTTTTTATGAGGCCTGGTTGTTTCTAGGTGAGTCAGATGATTTTACTTTTTGATTCTTTCTATACAAGAAGAGTTACAGTCATGTTGCTTAATAAGTCTCCTCTGCCCATTTGTAGTATGGCATCTAACTCAACCTGTGGATGCTTACATTGACTAAAGCAACACTTCTAAAGTGTAAGAAGATTCAATGAGGTCCAGATTCTGCTAATTAAATAAATAAGTCCATTTTCTTTTATTTTTTAATGCCCTGCTCTGTATTAAGTAAGAATTATTTTTGATTGTAGCATTTTTTTGTTTGCCACTCTTCAAATAATTTTCTTTTATATACCATTTCTCTATAATCTTAGGCAGTTTGATGATTATTATTAATTTACTACAGTTGAAAAAATGAATTGATCTTTTTTTCTCTTATATTTTATCATGTACTTCGTAATATATTTATTTTCTGCAATTTGAATGTTTATTTTTGCAGTAGAGACAAGATTGCCTTATACACTGGAAAATTTAATACATGGTCTTTGGAGTATTGCTTTTTCGCTGCTCTTCATTTGTTTGGCATTCCCTCTTTTTATAATACCTTTAGTAGTTGTATGCATTGTCTACTACCTTGTTTATAGAAAATTCAGGTTTGATTATTTTATTTTATTATACTCTGTTCACTCAGAAAAAGTTTTGTATATTTCTGAACATTTGTACTTACATTTATTTTATTTATTCATTTAATTTTTTTAATTTCATTTAATTTTTTATTTTTTAGAAAGTGTTGTCACTAGGTCTTTTACAACTGATATCCAGCCATTAATAATAATTATTATTATAATTGATGTTTAACTGAAAATATATATTACATTTTAAGTTATACTAGCAGCTATAAATTATATCTTAGCATATATGGCTAATTAGAAACTGGAGAGGGGTCAGAGTTTTTCAATTGTAATAATAAAAAAATTTAGTACAATATTGCAGTTTGATTGTAAAAGACCTAATGATTAAATTTGAGAGATGGAATGATTTGGAATTATCATAACCCATAATATGTATTATCCTTATTTAAGTTTAATATTCCTTTGTATTCTAAGATGATGTCAAGGTTGGTTTTTCCATAGTATAGACTGCTATCAACTTCATGTCTGCTGTTTTGAGAATATTTATAAAAATAAGAGTAGCATATCTAGTTAAGTTTTAGTGACATAAACCTGCTGAAAAATCACAGTCACACAAAAAAATTTGAAATGGGAAATGTGTTGAATGATTGTCACCAAAAAAAGTATATTTGGGCGCGGAAGAAAGTTTTTCACCTGTCTTAAATGAACACATTATCATTTATCTTGGAAAGTTTTGAAATGAGAAGAGCTATTAATTGATCTCCACATTAATTGAAATTCACTATATTATATCATATAGTTACAATCAACAATTACAATTTTAAGCTAATGATTAAACCAAAATCATGAATTCTAGATTTAATTGATGAACTACTGATGTATTATGTACATTGGAATCATTTAACAGTGATTTAAGTCTTATTTAAATTTTCTGTTACTTCTAATTAGTAAGTGTAAAAAAAAAAAAGCTCAAAAATAGATTAAATGTCATCAGCTGACTTAATTAAAGAAAATTATTAAAAATTAGTTTACTGCCTAAATACATACTTAAAATTATTTAAATAGGTACTGGTGACATCTATTAGGAATGAATTTGTAATATCTAGATTAATTTGTTTTGTTGTTTCTAACATGAAAAATAAAGATAACAGGTATAAAGAGAGAGTTTGTTGACCGTAGATATTATTCTAAGATGATTTTAGTTGGGGTTCGGTCGAGGTAGATCCAAAAAAACACAAATAAAAAAATGTATTTTTTTAATGAAGGA
>KZ808708.1:78095-122195 GCA_000696205.2 Oncopeltus fasciatus
GAAATTACACACATTTAAGATCTAATAATTTTTATTTATTTTAACAGAGCTGGCTTACGAGATTTAAAAAGATTGGATAATACTACGAGATCCCCAATTTTAAGCAATGTCTCTGCCACATTCCATGGTATTGATTCAATACGAGCTTTTGAGAAGGAAAAAAAGTTCATTAATAGGTAATATTTTAAATTCCTACGCCTAAAACGGAAAAAATAAAACTTCTGGGTTTCTTAATAATGAATTCATTTCTAATTAAATATGAAGCTTAATAAATTCCATTATTTTTTCTACTTAAATTTTAAAACTGGAAAAAAATGCATTATTCACAAATAAATAAAATACAATTAGCATATTAAAAAAAAAAATATTTAGTAGTCGTTCAATACAAATCAGTCCACTTGCCTTTCTTTGAAAAACTGATGCTGCCATTAAAAATTTGTGAGAAATAAGGTTGTAGATTTCATCTCTTTTTTCACCATCTATATCTTGCTTACTCTAGTAGGACTGGGATAGGATAGGCTACCTGCTTAACCCTAGGGGGGAAAGGAGTGGCCTCTCTTAACTCAGTGAAGTGATACTTTTTGTTTAAAAAATATACCAACCCCTTTAATCTGGGAGGTGGTGAAGAGTGAGTACAGGGAAATATGAAGGACAAATAATGTATTGACCTTCGGATAAGTGGTCAAGGAAAGAGAGGGAGATAGAGATAAAGAGGGGGAGGGAGAGAGAGAAAGAGAGAGTGGAAAGGAAGAGAGATGGTTGCCTTACCCCTGGGCAGAGAATACTATTGTGGTTGTAGCTTTCTCAGCTCATATAGCCAGTGACATCTACCCACTATGTCACCCATACATCACACCATGGAGGAGGGGCATGTCAGTGCAATTTTTCTCTATCTCTCGCAAAAAAACTGTGACGTTCTCTCCTTCTTTGAAGTGTACTGGAGCTTAAATGATGAAACAAAACTCAATTTATATAGACAAAAAAACTTGTCCCTCATTAACAAAACAAATTTCTATAATTGAAAAAAAAAAAAAAATTGTCCTGAAAAGCAAGATTGGGATGGATTTTTTATTTTCTCTCATATTTTGTGGGTTGTTTTGTTATTAGGCTTCTTTGTGGGTTTCTTTCTTCCCCTCTTTAGCCATTTCTTTTAGAAGCAGTGGCGGCAGTCACAATGAGCTGCTTCCCAGATGTTTCTGAATAAGCTGTTTCGGATTGGGCTCCTTACAGGTAGCTGGGGCAAGCCCAGGTGGACTGGCTCTTAGTGGATTAGCTCTTAGAGCCATAAATGGTTATAAATAAGCATTCATTTTGATTTGATTTTTATTTATTTATTGGTTTTTTATGCATATATTTTTTTTTCTTTTTTTTTTTTTTTCATTTTAGATTCAATACATCTTATGATTTAAACACAACTTGCAACTACATGGGAAGTATTGCTAATAGATGGCTTGCTTTAAGAGTAGATGCTATAGCTGGTATGTCCAAATACTTAATCTTTTTTATGTTCAATGACTAAAAATCATTAATTAATTAATTAATTTTGTTAAAAATATGCCAGGTTAACTGAAAATTTATGATTTTTCCCCCATATTTTTAAATGAGCTATATTTTGCCTTCATCTCTCTCTCTCTAAAATAGAGATATAAAGGCAAAATATAGCTCATTATATGTGTGTGAGTGTGCATGCATGTGTGTGTGTGTGTGTGTGAGATAGCTATATACATACACACATACATGTGCACATGCAAGTTTACACCCACACATACATGTGCACATGCAAGTTTACACCCACACATACATGCGCACATGCAAGTTTACACCCACACATACATGCGCACACTCACACACATATAATGAGCTATATTTTGCCTTTATATCTCTATTTTAGAGAGAGAGAGATGAAGGCAAAATATAGCTCATTTAAAAATATGGGGGAAAAATTATAAATTTTCAGTTAACCTGGCATATTTTTAACAAAATTAATTAATTAATTAATGATTTTTAGTCATTGAATATAAAAAAGATTAAGTATTTGGACATACCAGCTATAGCATCTACTCTTAAAGCAAGCCATCTATTAGCAATACTTCCCATGTAGTTGCAAGTTGTGTTTAAATCATAAGATGTATTGAATCTAAAATGAAAAAAAAAAAAAAAAAAAAAAAAATATATGCATAAAAAACCAATAAATAAATAAAAATCAAATCAAAATGAATGCTTATTTATAACCATTTATGGCTCTAAGAGCTAATCCACTAAGAGCCAGTCCACCTGGGCTTGCCCCAGCTACCTGTAAGGAGCCCAATCCGAAACAGCTTATTCAGAAACATCTGGGAAGCAGCTCATTGTGACTGCCGCCACTGCTTCTAAAAGAAATGGCTAAAGAGGGGAAGAAAGAAACCCACAAAGAAGCCTAATAACAAAACAACCCACAAAATATGAGAGAAAATAAAAAATCCATCCCAATCTTGCTTTTCAGGACAATTTTTTTTTTTTCAATTATAGAAATTTGTTTTGTTAATGAGGGACAAGTTTTTTTGTCTATATAAATTGAGTTTTGTTTCATCATTTAAGCTCCAGTACACTTCAAAGAAGGAGGGCACGTCACAGTTTTTTTGCGAGAGATAGAGAAAAATTGCACTGACATGCCCCTCCTCCATGGTGTGATGTATGGGTGACATAGTGGGTAGATGTCACTGGCTATATGAGCTGAGAAAGCTACAACCACAATAGTATTCTCTGCCCAGGGGTAAGGCAACCATCTCTCTTCCTTTCCACTCTCTCTTTCTCTCTCTCCCTCCCCCTCTTTATCTCTATCTCCCTCTCTTTCCTTGACCACTTATCCAAAGGTCAATACATTATTTGTCCTTCATATTTCNATATTTACAAATCCAAATTAGAACTCAATTAGTGATGTTCTTATTATTATTACTAGAACCATTTTTATAAGAAATTTTAAACATCAATTTACTAGTCCAGGTATTTTTGGTTAATCTTCCTTGCACCAGATCTTTGACAAGCAGGCTCTGGTGGGGCAAACTCACACCCAAACATGAAAGTTGTATCTTAAGGGAAACTATTATATACATATTAACAGATGTAAAGACTTTTTTTTTTTTTAAATTAAGTTGTGGAAGGAATATCAACAATGAAAATATAGGTGAATTTTAATCATTTTTTTTTCTTTATATGGTCAATCTTTTTAATTTTTTTTGAACCTACTATAACCTTCACTTAATCTTAACAAAATTATTTAAATATTAATTTTATAATTGAGTAAATTAATTTGGACACCCGATAAATAATTATTTTTTATTTTTTTTTTAAACCTATTATTTCAGAAAGTATTAAATCTGTAAATTGTACAAAAAAATATATTCTAAGGTACAAATTTATATGGTTTTCTGTAAATTTGACATAATTTGTAATTTTTCTATGAAATTTAACTTTTTATTCATAACCTTCCCCCTCCCACCTACACTCTCTCTCTTTTACTCACTCGCTCTTTCTCTCCCTCTTCCTCTCCCTCTCCCTCTCCCTCCCCCTCCCCCAACTGATTTAGAAGCTGGTGACCCATAGTTGGGAAATCAAAGACATTTCAATTTCTAGGTGAATGCTTCAACCATTCCAAAAGCCATGACCTGGAATTACATTACCATCTGAAATGGAGTCATCTTCTACCATAACTTTTTCAAGGAAAACGCACCCTGTTGGTGGAGTCAGAACCAAAAATCTTTAAACTACATGAGGTGTCTCTAGAAACAACTGCTTTTCCCAGCCCTTAAGCTTCACATTCATAAATTTTAAGTTTTCAGGACTAGCTTCTATGTGGATACTGGTGTTTCTTTTATGCCTTGACCCATGTATCTAGAGTGAAAGGTCAGGATTTAATCTCCTTACTCAGACTGTTCATGTTTAATCTCCTTACAGGAGAAACTGTTCATGCTTATTTTGGATACTTCTGATTTTGAACACTATACCCTTGGAAATTCATAGTCTCAGGCATCAGTAAACCCTTAATAGGCATTGACTCTATTTCTTATTATCAACTCATTGTGAATTTTCTGATGAAAAGTCTCCCATTGCATCTTAACTAAACTACACTGCCAGGCAAAATTAAAGGATCACTTCAATATTTTGAAATTACTGAACTGTATAGGGTATTTTTGAAAATATTCTTTTTTCTTTAAACGTCACACTTTATTATAAGAGTAATAAAAAATAAAAAATTATTTTCTAGAAATTTTTAATAGGAAAACAAATCAAAAAATAAAAATGTCCTACAGTCTCAAAATGAAAAAGTAAATCTTTGAAATGAAATGAAATAACAAAACTGAATAAAAAGGAAGAATTCGAGGAAAACGATCAATAATTGGTATTCCCACCTCTAGCTCTGATAATTGCTTCCATTCTCCTGCCCATTCCAGCGACCAGGGCTCTTACATGTTGTTCTGGGATGTTGTTCCACTCTTCCACTAACATTTCCCTTAAATCTGCCAAATTTTGTGGGTCTCGGGCGCGGACACGTCTTCCAAGCATGTCCCATACATGCTCTATTGGGTTCATATCTGGACTTCTGGGTGGCCAAACCATAACGTCAATTTCTTCTTGTCTGAGGAAATTTTGCACTGATCGAGCAACGTGAGGTCGGGCATTATCGTGCATAAAAATAAAGTTACCTGCGATATTTCTGGCGAAAGGTATTACATGTGGCTCAAGTACCTCCCTAATGTACCTGTCAGCAGTTATAGAGCCACGGTTCACAAGAACCAACTCTGTACGGGAGTTTAAATTTATGCCCCCCCACACCATCACTGACCCACCACCAAACGCAACCCTTGGAGAAAAAGTGCATGGAGCATACCTCTCTCCCCGCCTTCGCCATACCTTTTCCCGTCCATCTGGAGATCGGAGACAGAATCTTGACTCATCGCTGAATAATACGAGGCTCCAATCTTCCTGAGTCCAGTTTAGGTGCTCCCGAGCAAACCTCAAGCGCTCAACCCGGTGTTCCCTGGAGAGAAGAGGTCCAGTAGCTGAAGGATGGGAGGTCAATCCATAATCGTTGAGTCGTCTTCTCACGGTTCGCTCTGAAATTTGCACATTCCTGAACCTCTGGAGGAGACCACGCAGACTGTTACCAGTTGATCGGCGATCCCGAAGAGCATGCAGTTGCAAAAATCTCTCGTCACGGTGGGAAGTTGACCTCGGACGGCCTTGTCCGACTCTTCTTGTATGCCCTCCAGTTCGACGGTGCCTATTAAGCACCCTGGACACTACGGATTGTGACCGCTGGAGCCGTTGCGCAATATGCCTTTGAGAAAACCCTTCTTCACTCAAAGCAACAGCACGAATTGATTCCTCTTCGGTCAATGCTCTTCTGTTGGCCATCACAACGTTCTTACTAAACTCACAAGTAAAAACTAAAGTCTCTTAAATGTTAGAAAATCTTCAATAAGATGAATCTTTGCTAACAACTAACCATTTACTGATAGGAAGAAAGAAAAGAAGTGGATTAACAGACCCTTTTCTCCATAAACGGGTGGGAATATAAACAGGTACAGAATTAACAGGATAAGATACAACACAAAGTCCAGTCTGGGGCAATGGAATTTCTATTTTTATCTCTTATGTAATAATAATATAAATATTTGTAAGTGATCCTTTAATTTTGTCCGGCAGTGTAGTTGATTGTCCCTACTTGCTTCTGCTGAAGTTATCTTTTAAGAATATCTTCCATCAGGGGACTGATCAGAACTGTAGTGGAACTCCACATAAAAACCACATACTACCATATGTGATTATCAGCAAATTCAAAGACTTCCAGCAGGAGAATATCTTGTAAGGTATATGCCAAGATCAAGTTATGTAAGTTGAGGGGGGAATGGTATCCCATATGTATCTGTAATGTTTTATTATAAGCAATCATTTGATTCACATGCATTTGCAGAAAGTGCTCTTATCTATTTATATTGTTATGGGCTACATGTCACTAATAATTAATAACAATGCAATAAATTAGAGTTACTTTATTATGAAAAATAATTACTCACTAATGACAAACCAATCCACTGCCCTTACATACATACTAATACATAAATAAATATAAAATATTAATTATAAAGTACTTACTGCTAATAATTATGTAAGTACAAATAAATTAATTATACTTATTTACTAAGAGGTCTCAGGATAACTTGTTAATCACTGTGACCAAGAAACGGAACTCGCGATCTGGCACGGGAACTGCCACAGACGGAGACTAACTTATTACTGACTGGGGAGGAGGGACCCTGGCGTGTTGCTTTTATAATCTAATGGAACATCTGAAATTCCCAATAAGCAGACTTTCCTTCCAAGGAGACAAGGAAGCAGCTGTTATCCTTCAATTCTTCCCATACAGATTTGTACACACGCCACCTACTTCCCTAATCTTTAACAATATATAGAAAAGTATTTGTGTAGTCTCCCAAAAAATTCTTGGGTTACTTCTGCTATTTCATTAAGTGCTCAATAAAGGAATTCCATAATCCGGCATATCGTAATAAATGTAACAAAATAATTTTTTTTTTAATAGTAGGTTTTCTAGTTTTTGGGGGGTAATAAAAAGGAATCTTGAATAATGAATGATTTTATGAAACAAGCTCCTAACTTAATTTAGTCGATAGTCACACCAACACCCATGTACACTCATACATATTATGTTATTTTTAAACAAATTTTTATGTGGCTCAGTTAAGTATTTGTTTTAAGAATTCATTACTCAAAATCCAGTGTAGTGGTTTCTTAAGTTTCATCCTTAGGCTATATAAGAAGATACATCTATGTCACTGGCTGTTCTTAATTTATTTAGCTATTTTAAAGTCATTAGTCATAATGCATTGCAAGTTTACAGAACATTTTACTACTTGTTACTCCGGCTTTATTTGTCAATATTTGTCCCAACTGTTATTGTTTTTTTTAAATTAATATTCATTGGAATCCTTTTTTTTATTGAAAAACTGAAATAAAAATCTTTCTCTTTAGCATATANCGCATGTATAGTTTTTAATTTCAATTATATTTGCCAAAAAAAATTGGAGTCCTATTGTTATGTATAGATAATTATGGACTAAGGGCATTTAAAAATAACAGCCTGTTCCATGGATTTCTGAATCTCTTTAATTGAATAACCATTTTTATTTTATTAATAAGGTTTTATTTCAGTTTTCCAAACTGAATAATGAATATAAATTTAATGTTAGACTCGAAAAATATGGTTTATATTTTCTGAAGATAATAAATATTAGTGAAAAAAGAGGTCAGAGTGTGTTTTATATCAATATCTTTATTTTCTGTTAATTGTGGAGTTTGATGTATTTAGTACAGCGTTGTAATTGTTTATTTTCTCCTTTTTCCATCCATATAATGATTTTTTTTCTTTTTTAGTACATGGAAGATGAAGGAGGAAATGGACCAAAAGGCATTCCTAAAGACACTTGGCCTGAACTTGGTTCCATAAGGTTCAAAAATGTAGAGCTTAAATACAGGGAAGACCTATCTCCTTCTCTGAAGGACATCACATTTCACATTCAATCACAAGAAAAAATAGGTAGTAATTTGTATTATTTAATAATTATTATTACACTTAGGGCTTTCCTTCTCTTTTTTTTTCCTGTCTTAACAAATTAAATTGCTTTTTACTGTAACTTTAAAAGTAAACAGATGTAAATTGTATTATGAAATTATAATTTTTATATAAGGAGATATTTAAACTATTACCTCTCTCTAAATAAATACACTTTTGTTTTGACACCACTTATCATCTGTAGACTGGATATTTCTAGTCCTCCTCTGATAAAAGTTTTAGTGAAAAATAAGTATCTTAAGCCTGAGTATTGGACATAGTAGCTACATTTATATTTTATTTCTTTGTTATTGTTGAATATTATTACTGAAGATAACTACTTTAATGCAAATTTTTAAAATTTATTTAATTCCTCTGTAATTGAAGATTCAATTTGAATGAAAATTCTGACCTACCATTTTTGCAGGCATTATTGGAAGAACAGGGGCTGGTAAAAGTTCCATTGTTGCTGCTCTTTTCAGATTAGTTGAAATCACTAAAGGATCTATTAAAATAGACAACTTGTGTATTTCAAATTTGGAATTAACAGCCCTTCGTAGTAGAATGTCTATAATTCCTCAAGATCCTGTACTTTTTTCTGGGACAATTAGGTTTGTATTTATTAGCAAATTAATCTAATATTATTAAGTAATAAGTATTGTTATTATTATGTGTAACAGGGTTTTAATCTCATCATTTAACTAAACTCAGTAAATTACTTATGTATTTGATGTATGTATGTATTTGATGTATCTTACCAAGTGAAAAAGCAATTAGAGAAATAATTAAGATCATTAAGGCTGGCTCTCGACTATCCAGATGGGAAGAGTGAAGAAGCTCAATTTTTGTATATACGTTATGAAATCTCCTTTCGTATTTACTAACCTTTAAATTAAAGCAACTGTTAAAAATTTACATGTTACACCTGTTATGTTCTATAGATATTTGTCTTATTATATAATATTATTATCGTCTTAATAATATAATATTTAAAAATAATACACTTCAAGAAAAAAAAATTCTTCAATTATTTACTGACCCTATTTAGGAGTAGCTACAAATATGGTCTATTAAAAATTTTATATTTATAATATAATTCTACATACTCTAGTGTCCACGATTTTTAAAATGAAGAAACCTAATTTGGTATTTAGTCTTTTTTCTAAATGATGGGATGAGCTCTTTAAATACTAAGCTGTCAGGAGGAAGGGGGGGCTTTAAAGAAAAACTATATACCTTCATAATTAATTACTGAAAAATTGATAGAAGTAAATATAATTTCTAACATTTATGTCCTATAGCATTTTATGTGTAAAATATCACTTTGAGCTCTTCTTTTTTTTTTTTTCATGCTGATTCTAGATATAGAACAAAACAGAATAAAGGGGAGACAGAACAGTATGAGAAGCTTTCAGCTTGGATACAAGAATATATTGTATATTTCTTGCTCTCTATTAGCACTTACAAAAATGACCATTAGGAGAGAGAATAGGTTTTTACTTTTAGTTTTAAATACTCAGGTGATCATCTGAACACAAGTGAATAAGTAGAAATGGAACTAAGTCAAAAATTGATGCTGCAAAGAGGATGCTTTGCTTGATATGACAAGGATTTCTTGACAGGAAGAAGTCATAAAGAAGAGTAAAATAGCTGCAANCGTTTTATACCATTTGTATTCAACCTCAGTTGAATATTTAATAATTTTTGTGATATTTGAGTGAACTAAGGGACCTTATAGTTTTTGGGTTTTGTATCAAACTGGCTAAATATTTTTAAATCTTTTAATTCATGTGATTGTTATTAGATATCCCATTGGAAAATCTAGCTATTCCTATTGGCACTATGATGTGACGTGTATAAATTTTTACTGCTCCTATATTGTAGAAATTGAAATTATGGTTTGTCAAAGTTTTATATATATACAACAAGAACAGGTGGGGTAGAGAGTGCAGTGCACGCACAAAAAGAAAAAATCACAAGGAGTGAAATTTTTTGGGGATCTCTCGCCCTTTGTCAGTGAGGAGTGAAGAGAGTCTAGACTGTGGGGTGTTCTGTGTCAGAAAGGACTCAAAGGAAGGGAAAGGCGATTAGGTTTTTCCTAATCCTCTTACTGTTGGCAATTGATGCCAAGTCTTAAAGTGGCTTTGAGAATGTGGATATAGGCACACCCTTTCATCTTCAGTTGCAAATCTGAAACCGTGTCGGGAAGTATACTACCTTAAAAATTAAAAAAAAAAATTTGTTTAAACTAAATTGTATTTATTCTTCCATGGTCTGTGAGCTAATGGTTTTGATTCATAGTCATTGAAACTAACACATACCCAGAAATAAGTGCAAAAATATTTTCATGCTCTCAAACTGAGTTTTTCTAACAAAAGTCTATCATATTACAATTAATGAGGATTTGAATTCACAAAACTTGGAAGTATAAGATGCATTCTATAAAACTTTTGCTTACTGTTGGCAATTGATGCCAAGTCTTACAGTGGCTTTGAGAATGTGGATATAGGTGTTAATATTATGAATTGTCTAGTTTTCCTTTGAGTATTTTACAAGTATCACATTTCTAAGGCTTCAAGGCGATGGTCTTAAGGGTTTGGAAAAATATGAGAGAATATGGATATTGTATATACCTTTGCAGCTATTTTACTCTTCTTTATGACTTCTTCCTGTCAAGAAATCCTTGTCATATCAAGCAAAGCATCCTCTTTGCAGCATCAATTTTTGACTTAGTTCCATTTCTACTTATTCACTTGTGTTCAGATGATCACCTGAGTATTTAAAACTAAAAGTAAAAACCTATTCTCTCTCCTAATGGTCATTTTTGTAAGTGCTAATAGAGAGCAAGAAATATACAATATATTCTTGTATCCAAGCTGAAAGCTTCTCATACTGTTCTGTCTCCCCTTTATTCTGTTTTGTTCTATATCTAGAATCAGCATGAAAAAAAAAAAAAAAGAGCTCAAAGTGATATGGTTTATGTTATGACTCAAATTCTCAAAAAATTGCTTTCCTGTTCTGAGTCTTCTGGTTTATAGTAGATATTAGACACAGTTAAGATAGCCCCACAGCCTGCTTCTTTCTCTTATAGTAGACTACATATTTCTTCCTTTTATTTAGTGATTATAAATGTTAAAGAAAAATATTAAAGTTTAATTAGAATAAATTAAAGTAAAATAATAACAACATATAAGTGATCATGAGTCTGCACAATACGAAGTTCTTAAATACCCTTATCACTATAAAATTTGGTATAAAACAAAATGAAAAGAGAAGGTTTTTTGGTAACAAAAAGAATGTGATTACTCAAACTCATAAGTACCATTTAATTTTAGAGCTAATACAATTTTTTTTTTTAATATGTAGATCAAATTTAGATCCTTCAAATGAATATAAAGATGAAGAACTATGGACAGTCCTTGAAAAAACAAATTTAAAGAATAAAGTACTGTTAACAGAAGATAGACTCAATCATAAGATAGGCTTTAATGGTGACAATATGTCAGTTGGAGAGAAACAACTTATGTGTCTAGCACGAGCACTTTTGCGTAAAACAAAGGTAATCCAGTCTCTTTCTTTCTTTTCTTTTTAACTGATTTTACATATCTCAATAGTTTTCTTTCTTTGTTTCTTCATTATTAAAGGTAATACAGATTTTTTTATCAAAAGTATGTTTTATCAGATTTTAGTTCTTGATGAAGCTACCTCTGGCTTGGATCATGAAGCAGAAATTTTTATTCAACATGCTATCTTTGATGAACTTAAGCATTGCTCAATAATTATTATCGCTCATCGAATGGAAACTATTAAAAAGTGTAATCGTGTACTAGTGATGGAAAATGGTGGGGTATGTTTTTTTTTCATATATAATAACATATAGAAATTTAGTGTTGTTTCAGTAATGGCTTTTATATTTTATAAATAACTAGCGGACCCGGCAAACTTCGTTTAGCCAAATTTTTTTTTTTTTTTTTAGGGCATTGTTGGCCCTAAGCAAACATTAGTGCTGTATTATCATATGATTTAAATAGGCCTTCAAATAAAAATTCATGGAATACCTATCATTAAGTTTTTTTACAGAATAATTTACATATGGTGTAAATATGGGCTCAATCACAAAAGAAACACATGTATTTAAGGCAAATTGGAAATTATATTTATTTATTACTTCACCTTAAGGCCAGCGGATAGAAAATGTTTTTTTTTTGTTTTTTTTATAAGTACAATAATAATAAGAACAACAGCAAAAAAAAAAATATGTCATTGGTGGTACAATATGAAAATTTGATTTTGCCAAGCCCCTCCGCCTGCAGACCAAAAATCACAAATCAGACTTCACAGTGTCACCCCCCTGAATATTCTGAAGATTCCCTGAAAATTTTGTCAAAATGGGCCCAGCATTTTAAAGTCCATACATTCCTTAAGGGGAGTTGAATCTCACTGCTCTCTTCGTCTCTGGTTTTGCCCTGACGTGCGTTTTATACCATTTGTATTCAACCTCAGTTGAATATTTAATAATTTTTGTGATATTTGAGTGAACTAAGGGACCTTATAGTTTTTGGGTTTTGTATCAAACTGGCTAAATATTTTTAAATCTTTTAATTCATGTGATTGTTATTAGATATCCCATTGGAAAATCTAGCTATTCCTATTGGCACTATGATGTGACGTGTATAAATTTTTACTGCTCCTATATTGTAGAAATTGAAATTATGGTTTGTCAAAGTTTTATATATATACAACAAGAACAGGTGGGGTAGAGAGTGCAGTGCACGCACAAAAAGAAAAAATCACAAGGAGTGAAATTTTTTGGGGATCTCTCGCCCTTTGTCAGTGAGGAGTGAAGAGAGTCTAGACTGTGGGGTGTTCTGTGTCAGAAAGGACTCAAAGGAAGGGAAAGGCGATTAGGTTTTTCCTAATCCTCTTACTGTTGGCAATTGATGCCAAGTCTTAAAGTGGCTTTGAGAATGTGGATATAGGCACACCCTTTCATCTTCAGTTGCAAATCTGAAACCGTGTCGGGAAGTATACTACCTTAAAAATTAAAAAAAAAAATTTGTTTAAACTAAATTGTATTTATTCTTCCATGGTCTGTGAGCTAATGGTTTTGATTCATAGTCATTGAAACTAACACATACCCAGAAATAAGTGCAAAAATATTTTCATGCTCTCAAACTGAGTTTTTCTAACAAAAGTCTATCATATTACAATTAATGAGGATTTGAATTCACAAAACTTGGAAGTATAAGATGCATTCTATAAAACTTTTGCTTACTGTTGGCAATTGATGCCAAGTCTTACAGTGGCTTTGAGAATGTGGATATAGGTGCACACCCTCTCATCTTCAGTTGCTAATCTGAGGCCATGTCGGGAAGTTGTTCAGTCATTGAACTTGGAAAACGTCATTAAAACTCATTTAATGACTCTGAGTATGACTTGCTATTTGAATACTGTGGTTCTGAACAGGATGCTCTGTGATTATTAATTCTGAGATTTAGGGGCATAGTACATTTTCCTATGTAAAAAGCAGGACAAAAATTGCATTGAAGCAGGTATTCACAATTTTTGAATCATGAACGATGAGGATTGGATCTTATATATTTTCTGTACATAATGTCATTAATTAATGATATCTTAACAGCCTCATCATTACCTATTGAGAAATAATATAATGAAAAAAGTCTGAGAACTAAAAAGATGGTTCATTTCCTCCCATTTTTCAATATTGTTTTTATAAAACCTAAATAAATTCAGAACTATTTTTCTTGAAGGTTTTTCTTTTTTTTAATGCTTTTAAATTTTTTATTAGATTGAAGAGTTTGACGAGCCTGGAAATCTACTTGAGAACCCTGAATCAAAATTCTATAAAATGGTGAATGCTTCTTCCCTCGATGGTGGATTGTCTTAGCTATTAAAATTACTTTATTATCACTTATGTGCTTTCAGAATCTTAAATATTTAACATACTAATTAATATTGGTAAATATAAATTTCATCCATTTATTGACATGCACATCCTAATGTATCTATTGTACTAAAGGATACCAATACCTTCATTCTATGACTTGGGAGTAACCATTCACTTCATAAATTAATTTTATAACTGTATTTTTGTATTGCTTTAATTTAATTTAAAATTAATTGTATGTGCCATCATCTTTTGTCTTTGGCTCCTTTTTTTTTATTTATTAATATTTTTATATGCCAAGTAAAGATATATGAAGCTTTATCTCTTTTAGGCAGAGTATTTAAATTAAAATAAAAGTGCAATGACAATAATTTATTCTTTAGATCATCCTGTGGGATTCTTGGGCTCATGTTGTACTAAGTATGTACTCAATTGATAATTCTATAAGTCATATTACCTATTGGTTCCCTATAATTCTTCTTTAAAGTAGTTTCAGAGGGTTTCTTAAAGTAGGTTAACATTCTTCTATATATACCATTTATAGAAAAATGCTAGATAGATTCAATTATGTATTTGCTTGTTGTTAATTAAATTAATTTTGGCAGCAATAGTTTATTTGTCTCTAAAAGAATATAATCCTTATTTAATTCTTTTGTTATTTCTAATTGCATTTAATTTATTAATTTATTTTTAATTAACTGAATTCCAATGTTAGTAATACATTTCTCAACAAATCTTTTTCAACAGGGTGATCTCATTGTATACCACATTGAATTAAAATTCTAGTTTTTATACGTTTTTTAAGTTTNTATATTTGCAAGGTCATTTTCATTGATATTCATAGTGGACTGTGGAGAGGAGTTAAAGTAGGAGACATTAATATATAAAAAATGACTAAATAAATTCTAACTGTGTGTAGAACTCAGAGTATGAAAGAGAAGAATGCACTGAATGGCAGGAATAGAACTTAGTTGGTTACAAAACCTAAGACAGTTGCCTTGGGATTGATAGTATTTAAAAAGTGATTTATTTGAAAAGTCCAGTAGTTGATTTTATCTGTATCATTTTGAATCAAACTTCTCAGACGTATTCATATACGTTGTTCAGGAACAAAGGTTGAGTTAGGAATTATCTTAAAGGTATTTGCCGTTTACCCAAACTTCCAAGTTGTACCGTGTAAATAAATTATTTTGTGATAAGATTTTTTTTTAAATATTATTATATTACAAACATATTAGTTTGTACCCAAATCTCAGAAATTTTTTCTAAACTTCAAACTGTGTTGTACTATTTTTTAGTAATATAGTGGGGATTACCATATGTAAACATCATTAGGCAATGAGTCAGGGCTGCGAACTTTATTTTTCTTGGCTTTGGCAAAATTATTTTGAAATGCCTCCAAAAAATATCAGCTATCAGAGGATCAATTGAAAAATGTGAAAACGATGGATAATTATATGTTTTTCTGTTGTTTGTTTAAACACTTTATTTAGAATTTATATCCTGCACAAAATTGTTTAAACTAAATTGTTTTTATTCTTACATGGTCTGTAAGCTAATAGTTTTGATTCAAGTAGTCATTGAAACTAATACATACCCAGAAATAAGTGCAAAAATATTTTCATGCTCTCAACAAACTGAGATTTTCTAACAAAAGTTTATGATATTGCAATTAATGAGGATTGGAATTCACAAAACTTGGAAATATAAGATCCATTCCATAAAACTTTTGCTTACCTTCCCCAACTTTTTTAAATTTGAGTTGTATATCAATTTCACTTTTTTAAGAAACTACTCTGAAACACAACTAATAGGTTATTTCATTGTATGAAATAAAACAATATACTAGTTTAATACGTAATATGTACTGAATTACTATTTTTTTTTTAAATGTTTACAGAATACAAGCATCCCAAATGGTGCCTTTTACTAAAGTTTAAGACTGTTAAACTTTTAAGAGATTATTTATTATTGTTGAATTGATGAATGTTATTTTTTTTAAATATTATGATTAGTTCTTTATTGCCCAAGATTGTTTTATATTGTTTCATTTGCTGGCAGAATGAATATTTCATAAAAACTTTATTATTAATAGTACTGCAAATCTGTTTGGCCGGATTATTTTCATGTTCAAATTTAAATATTGTATGTTTTGTTATACAAATGTAAATCATTATTTATTAATTGTTAATTATGTATTAAATATTGCATGTATCAATCTATCAATCAATTTATCATCATGACTTGAGTATTTATTTTGTTTGTATATTGTTTCTATCAAAATTTTATTTATTTGTGATTTGCATTAGATGACTTGTGTATATGCCTTATTATTATTAGAAACTAACCTGGGTACCATACAGGCACTTAGCATAATATAAAAACATTTAGGCAAGAATATGGCTAACCTATTTACGTTTATGGCTCCTGAGCTTAAACTCCCATTGCATAAAAAGTATTGTTAGCCACAAAAAAAGTTTCATAAGTTGTTTAAAAAAAATTAATTGCATAAAGTTGTAATGTTTATCTACTATTGATCAAATTGTAATTTATTTTTTATCAGTGTAAGTAATTGTTCTACCCTCTTAGAATTATGACATGTTCATACTTTTCACCTTATACAAATAACAAAAATCTTGAATCCAACTATTATATTAAAGAAAAAACATTAAATTGTTAAAATTTTGAAAGTATGTTATTTTCATTATTACAATATATATTTGCTTCCCATATTTTACTGTAAATATATTATCACTGTCATAAAATAAAAATTAATGAAACACTTATTTTTTTTCTTAAAAATCTTTTGTTAATATTTCTAAACTTTTTTATATCTGGACCTATTACGGAATGTTATGAGTTTGGCTTAAAAGGGTGTTTTATTTTTTTGTGTTGATGATCTCAATAGACTTTTTGTAAAAAAAAAACAACAAAAAGTTTACTATTGTTCATTTATTTCACTAACAGATTTACCCAAAAGCAAGCTTGGAGTACTCTTAAGTCTCAATCATTTTAAATAAACATGTTTTTACCTTTCGTAAATTTTTAATCATTGAGTTGTCTGTCTTATCTATGTTCTGTGATTGAACTAGGCAGATAAAATAAGAAAATTAACTATAATTTAGAATCATAAAAATTCCCTTTAATGTTACAATACTAAAAACAAGTAGAATATATTTTGCCTCTCCAAGTCCACAGCAATTGTTAAAAGAATGAAAATCATGAACTATAAATTGTTATTACAATAAAAATTTCAATGTGTTAAGAATTAAAAACACATTGAATAATGTAGATTATAATAAGAAATTAATATTGGTAAATATAAATTTCATCCATTAATTGACATGCACATCCTAATGTATCTATTGTACTAAAGGATACCAATACCTTCATTCTATGACTTGGGAGTAACCATTCACTTCATAAATTAATTTTATAACTGTATTTTTGTATTGCTTTAATTTTAATTTAAAATTAATTGTATGTGCCATCATCTTTTGTCTTTGGCTCCTTTTTTTTTATTTATTAATATTTTTATATGCCAAGTAAAAATATATGAAGCTTTATCTCTTTTAGGCAGAGTATTTAAATTAAAATAAAAGTGCAATGACAATAATTTATTCTTTAGATCATCCTGTGGGATTCTTGGGCTCATGTTGTACTAAGTATGTACTCAATTGATAATTCTATAAGTCATATTACCTATTGGTTCCCTATAATTCTTCTTTAAAGTAGTTTCAGAGGGTTTCTTAAAGTAGGTTAACATTCTTCTATAGATACCATTTATAGAAAAATGCTAGATAGATTCAATTATGTATTTGCTTGTTGTTAATTAAATTAATTTTGGCAGCAATAGTTTGTCTCTAAAAGAATATAATCCTTATTTAATTCTTTTGTTATTTCTAATTGCATTTAATTTATTAATTTATTTTTAATTAACTGAATTCCAATGTTAGTAATACATTTCTCAACAAATCTTTTTCAACAGGGTGATCTCATTGTATACCACATTGAATTAAAATTCTAGTTTTTATACGTTTTTTAAGTTTTCATATTTTATTCACAGTATAATTTAAATTAAAATACTTGAAGGCATCATTAAATTATTAATGGTTCAAAATTAAATTTCTTTATGGCCCATAAAAATTTTTTTAATTAAAAGTAGTTATTTGTTAAATTAGACTTTAAGGAATGCAAATTTTAAAATTATTCTATACTACTTTAAAAATTGTTTAAACTAAATTGTTTTTATTNATATATATATATATAAATAACATACATTTTTTAAAAAAAATAATAAAAAATTAAATTAGCGTGTTTTTTGCTTGGTGGAGAAGCTGCCCAATGGCAGTACTCCTAAAGCACTATTTACAATTGTTTGTTTTATTGTTTTTTTTTTTAAATTCTTATAGGAAGTGTTGGTAATGAGGAGGTGACGCGACCATTTCCTATTCAGGTGGCATGGTGGGTTATTAGGATGGGTAATACTAGAGTTTGGGCTAAAGGATTGTGATGCATGGAAAGGTCAGAGTAGAATTTATTAAAACGGGTTGTGATAACTTCTTTTACAAACGGGATTTCAAGGTGATTGTGGAGTAAGGAGTTGGCAACGTAATAGGGTGCATCAACTATGATTCTTAGGATTGTGGATTGGAAGAACTGTATTCTTTGTATGTTGGATGGTTCAGCAGTTCCCCACAGTTTGACTCCATAAGTCCAAATAGGTCTCAGCAGTGTCTTGTAAAGAGTTAGTTTGTTAGTCACAGTTAAAGTTTACTTGTGGTTTAGCAGCTTGTAAAGTTGTCCAAATCTCCTATTTAGTTCCTGTCTTTTGATTTTTGTGTGTGCTTTCCATGTTAGTCAGGAGTTAAGATAAAAGCCCAGATATCTGATGCAGTCGGAAGTAGGGATGGGAATATCATTAAAGTAAATTCTGCCAGGCTGCTTCTTTCTTAGTGTGAACGTAACATGACAGCATTTGCTTTCGTTGACCTTAATGCGCCAGAGCTGGCACCATCGCTGAATGTCCATGAGATGTCGTTGGAGATTTCTCCTGGCAATATGTGAGTCAACATTGGAAGAAAGGATTGCTTGGTCATCAGCAAAGGTTGCAAGAAGTGTGTTAGGATGAGAGGGGATATCGGCAGTATACAAGATGGGCCCGAGCACACTACCTTGTGGAACTCCCGCCTCCACTTGGTAATATTAGGAGTAATCTAATCCTTGTCGAACCCTGAAGAATCAATCGGTTAGGTAGGAGGAGTCGGTTTTGGGTTGTAGTGACTTAGTCAGGAGTACAGGACTGTGATCAGAAGAAAGGTCATTGAATGTGCTGGTAAAGGATTGGAGTGGATGTAGGCTTTTGCAGACAAAAAAGTCAATGAGATCTGGTACTCGATTCCCATCTGCAGACCAGTAAGTAGGAGTATTCGGAGAGAGGGTTGTGAGAAGCCTGGAGGAAAGGGAAGTGTTCAGGGTACGACCACAAGAGTTAGTCGTCCTGGAGCCCCATTGTAGATGTTTCGCATTGTAGTCGCCACCAGCGAGGAAACGGGAGCCCAGCTAATTAAAAAATTGATTGAACTGAGCAGAAGTTAAAGGTTTGTTTGGGGGACAGCACACTGCCGCAAGGGTGATAGGAAAGGAGAAGGTTGAGAGTGACACAGTGGTAGATTGGAGATAGTCTGTAGGATTGGAGGGTATCAGGTGATGGGAGAGGGAGCTGCGAATCAGAAGGGCTGTCCCATCTGGGTGGTTGGTCCTATAAGTTCTGTACCCTGGTATATTGGTGTATTTTCGTGAGGGGAGTCGTGTTTCTGTTATAAGTGTGACATCAACATTTCTACTACTGAGAAGTAATGTCAATTCGTGTTTATGTGTATGTACTCCGTTGGCATTCCATAAGAGAACTGTGAGGAATTTGCTGGTACGGGAATTCATGGTTGAGGTACAGGAAAGCAGGCAATTAGGGCTGTGATGAGATTAATGAAGGGATTTAACATGGACTCCATCATGGATTGGGTTCGGGCCAAAATGGTTTCCATGATAGTGTACATGTCGGAGGAAGTAGGAGGTGGAGAGGTTTGGGAATCTGCAGCGTGACGTTCATGCGGTGCTGGCTGCAATTATATGAATGTAAAAATTGGCTGATCCATTTTTTGGGTGTTAGTTCGTTAATATCACTGCATCTCTTGAAAATATCAAGTACATTTCAAAATTTCACAGAATTTGTAAAAGAAAACATTAAGAAGTTTTAATAAATGAGAGGTCTTCTAAACTCTTAAGACTTAAATCTTCCTAAACTCTTAAGACTTTTTTTTTTTTTTAAATACATTATTCTAAGTTTATTTTGACTCTTGTACCAAGAGGTTTCACTTATTACTAAGTTTTATGTTGATGAGTTTATATTTTAAACTGAAACAACCAGATTCCTCCAAACAGGCTTACCACAACGGCAGGGGACTGAAACATATATTCAGGAGTACTTACTGTCTGCAATAGAGTAATTTCTACACATATTCTATAATTTAAATATTTCTCATCCCTCATTGTCTCTGAAAAACTCATAATGTGGGATACAAGCTTCAGTGGGGAAGGATTTTAATTACTAAAAAAAGGTGCAAATTATTCCATTATAATTTATTTTCTTAAATATTTTTACATAAATTTTCTTATGATATATTTTTTAAAATAATATTAGTAGGCAATTAAACATAATTATTTAAGCAATGTAAATTTCTCTTTGAGAAACAAATTGTGAAACACATTAAACTCACAACACATTTCTCTGGATAATTCACTCTTTGGCATACACATTGTTTCATAAACGGTTCACCAACTCAATTATATAAGGACCCTTTTATATATTTTTCGACGAAAATTGCTTCTTGATACACCCATTTTGTCATATTAAATCACTATCAAAATAATATATTGGAACTTATGTGGAACAAAAAATGAAAAATAATTCAACCAAAACACTTGGCACAACTAAGGAACTGATATTTATATTTTATTTCTTTAGAAAACAATAAAAAGATCTAACTAAAAAAATTATAATACCCCTTCAAAGTTTCATGTTTTACTAATTTTAATGCAAGGGAACAGAATAAAAAATCTAATAAAAAGCCAGGACTCGAAGCTGGATCTCCTGCTATTCAGGTCGGTGCATTTACCAATTATACTACCGGGACTAGTCTGATAAGATTAAATTCATTATTAAGTTTTAGAAAATTAAACAATATTATTGATGCTATGGAAATAACAGCGTGAAAATTTACCTTTCATTTTGAGGTAAAAGAATGGCAAATAATAAACTCACAACCTTATTCACAACGAAATGCTCAACACAGACACTCTTTTTGTATTATTAGGTGGACTCAGCTAATTCCAATCTCGGAGACTATCAAACGAAACTATATTAAAATTATGTATATTACTACTTTCCTCGCGTAATACGGATACGCCACTTGGATACTTCAACCCCACTTAGGACTTTAGGGACTTGAAGTATCAATGTATTGATTATTGCTTCATTCTGATAAAAAAGATGACAAAACCTCTGTAGGTTACAAAGAGTGTACGTGTAAAAAATGTGCGTCATGGTTGTAAACCACTCAGAACTCAAGCAACTTATGTATGTGCGAGTCTTTTTGTGTTAATTTAATCAAACCCAACAAACATGATTACATCCTATCCTATGGAGTTTCTTATTCGAGTTTCTTTCTCGAAGAATGTCCCTATACAATGGTATTCCCTATGAGTGTGACTTAAACTGTATATAATTTGCCATAGCCATCAACTCAATAGTTAAACAAATGCCCTTATCTATAAACTTTTTTTATTTGTAGATGACCTTAAAATATTTCTCCGATACTATTTATTCTTCAGATCAGGCCCACCAAACTTAACACTGGGGATGTATCAAACAATCAACGTGCTGTACAAGGTTTTCATTAACTAAAGCAAAATGCATACTTCAGAAAGTAGAACCCAGCACACCTCCTGACTTATTAACATTAAAGAACCAAATCATAAACTTCGTTATAGTAACCAAATTTTTGGGGATGATAGTTGACAAGTTAACTTAGATCAGTTACATCAAGTATAATAATAATATAAGGTGAAATACTCACTGCCGACCCATAACGCACTTGACAACAAGATTTGTTACTATTGATTGAGCCATAGATGGATTGATTAAGTAATTTTGTTTGAGGAGGTTCTTCAAAATTTTCCTTGATTAGGCATCACGAGAAAATTGCGAAAGAGAGCTTCCTGTTCATATTCACTCCCAGTGACCCCACTGATGTGTTTTTCCTCCCTGCATATTTGTATAGAAAAGACTCTACTGATCCACTTATTTTTATAGCTTTGCATTAAGGTGCCGTTATGTGGTTCTGTAATGAGGAAAAACCTCGTTGTGCTTCAACTGGACATGGTCAACTGTTCTTAGTCATGGCTAAGGCTGGTTCTCTCTGAGTTCTTAAACCTTATTCTACTTAACCTTCAAGAGGCCTGGTTCCAAGATGAGATTTAGGGGCGGCTTTCTACTTTAAAGATTTTAGTAAAACATATTTTTCTGGTGGAGCTAACACTAGAAAAAAATGAATACCATAAATCTTAACTGAGATATGAGTGCATCAGAAATCCCTGGAAACACCTGCTCCATTATAGTTGAGTTAATTAAACTACCTTAAATCATACTAGATATCTTATTTTGAAATAATGTTTAGCTCTGCCTCTAGAACCTTCCAGTTTTAACATTTGTATTGCCTAGCATGAATCTTCTCAGAAAACTACAAAGTTACCTAAGCCCTCAATGAAATACCATATAACATGTGATTTATCATGTTCTGCTTTCATGATCGTTATTCATAGTGGTTTGAATGTTACCATTGCACTAAGGAGGTAGTCCAGTTGAAAGCACTTTAAACAGTGTTGTTTACTGTTTAATATCCCTACAAATCCAGCATTTTAACTAGAGTAAAACAAATTACCAGTATGGAATATGCTTTCTGTGTGCGAGCCCCAGTCAATCTAAGGCACTAGTTTACCCAGTCTAGACTATTGCCTTGTATTGTGTAGCTCGTTTCACCTAACAGTACTGGAATAGCACACTTTTACCATATGATACAAGAGTAATACTCAATTCTAATGGTTTTTCTGTTCAAACATCCTAATTTATATCACCAAGTTTTCCATTTGGAATGTATAAACAGTACTTTGGTAGGGCCCTCTGTATTATACGAAGGTAATGCACTATTCTAATAGTTGTTCAATCAATATATTTTAGTCTATAGCATAAAATATTCTAGTTGGAACCCCCAAATACCATTAGGATAAGTCCCATACATCTCTTAGATCATATAGGGCATGACCCTATTTTATCATTATCTCTATCAGTTCTATGGTAGGCCGTTCCCGAGTACATACAAAGGCTCACAAAAGACATATTTTATTTTATCAAGGGCTTTGAGTTATTTTGTAATGAATGAATTTGAGTTGTGACATTGCATAAGTTCCATTGGCTGCCTATCTGTGGAACTCATCTTCCCTTCTGAAACTTAAAACAAATTCAAAAGCCTACGATCTGCATTCATAAGAGATTCTGTAATATTTGTTCTTCTAAATTGCAATGTGCTCTAGAGCTTGAGATCTTCCTTCTTTTTGGTCTCTAGTTATACCAAAGGCAAAGCGGATCCGGAGTATGACAAATTATGGGACAAACACAAGATGTAGTGTTTAAGAGATAACTGGGTAAGACTCTGAATAGCTTAGGGAATAGAGCGAAGAGAATCAGGGATTCTTTACACTCATTCCTAGTAAGGTACTCTATAGCCTTAAAGTAACCTCTGCTCCTTAATTTGAAACTTGCACAGTTCTGTCTAACCGTTTATAATGTTTAGCTAGTGAGAATACATTATCTTCCTGACTACAAATTTTATTAAAAATACAACAAAATTACAAAATTTGAAGAAGAGGTTTATATAAAGTATTTTACAGTTACCAAGTACCATGAGATAAACTAAGTCTATGTTGAGGTAAAGTAAAATGTTAAATGTAATTATGGAAATTTACAATAAAGCTGGAATGATTATTCGAGGTATTATATCTACTATAGAAATGAAGGAGAGCTTTTCACAGCGACAAAAAAAAAGCCTTTTTCTCTTCATTTTTACCTTATATAAGTATTATTATTAATCTTAAATTATCTAAATAATATTGCTCAGATTTTCAGTATTCTATATCCTGATTTCTCCCCTTCTTTTTGCAGTCTTTTACACTTACACACACAGACATATATATATATATAGAAAATTTTAAATAATCATGTTGGTATTGACTTTTAAACAAATAATAGAATAAAAAAAACATTTTTTATTCTCTTCAGAAATGGAAATATGATTCCTCATTTATCCCATTTCTTTTTTTAAGTCTCTTGGAAAATTTCCATTTTCTATCTGTTCATCCCAATTCCTTATCCATTCATTAGGGCAGAGAGATTTGTAGCACTTTTCGAAATATTTGCACTGTTCCGTTTCTGCTCCCAGTAGATAAGCACATCTAAAATTTTGAAAATAATGTAAAATTTGATTGTGCAGAAAAACTTAAATTTAAGATATGCCGCTAAACTTATTTTTTCCCCTTACTCGATCTTGCATTGAAAATAAGTAATACATTTATGATCAGAAGTGTTATGTTGAACTTTCAATATTTTTATAATTTAGTAAAGGAAAACACACCGATAAATTTACATAGTTGACTAAAGAAGGGTTAAACACACAAAGTGAATCGTGTAATAAGGCAAATAAAGTGTTTTGAGAGAAAACAGTAGTGCATCTGGCGCCTACGAAGTTCATGCTTGAGAAATATAACGCACCTCAATTAAAGAAAAGTTCATGAAGGAAATTTCCCATGTGTCATAAAGGATGGACATAAATAAGAATAAATAGATTCTGCTTAGTCTAGAGAAGTCAAACAAAAAAACTTATGTATTTTACGGCAATTCACCGTAAAATACATACGCTATTAACTTTTTTTTTTAGTAATGTTCATCAATGTTGAATGAATTATGAATTACAGTAATGGCACCATGAATAAGGTCATTTGAATTACAAAATTAAAAAAAAAATATATATATATTTTAATTTCCCCGACGTAGAATCAATGAAACATTTTCAAAATTCGCGTCGACAAAAATAACTAAATTTCCTTGAAAGTATTTGACTAACAAATAAATTAAAATTGTAACAGTTTCAGATACATATTTTCTGTGTGAACTCATTCACGATAGAATGAATACACACAAACTAAATACCTATTAGGTGGCATTTTTTTTTATTTCTTTAGAAGAATATTGGCCTAGTTTCTAATTATATTGTGAAAATTATATTTGACATTTTTATCAAATAATAGTGTAAAAATAAATTATTAAGGAATGATAAAAAGACTTGAGTAAACCTCACAAAAGATTTTTATAATGCTCCGTATTATTTAATGACAAACGAGAAAAAAAATGGCCTTATTCTACCTAGCAATTGCAGAAATAGGTTACTTATCTAACTGTATGTGTTTTTCACCTCATAATGTTAATTATTAAGATAGTATTAAGATAAAGCGCTTACTAATAGTTATCAAGTAAGAATTCGAAAAACACGCAAGAAAAAAAAATTCCGTTCAGTTGTTTGATTTAACACTTAAGGCATACATTCAAACTTCAAGTATTATAAATTCAAATGGAGAGTTTTTGACCGTAGAGATTATTAAAAGAGAATTTTTTTAGGGATTCGGTCAAGTTTGATCCAAAAAAAAGTATAATGTTTAAAAAATGTGTATTATTTTTAATTATCAGCCGACGTGTTTCGGCTTACATTGTAAGCCACCTTCAGGGCAATCATGCAGGCGAGAGAGAACGTGTTGCCAACTGGATCAAATGACTGAGGATTCTTTTCCATACTACATACTACATATATATAAACCGAAACAATCTCGGCTGTGATTTATTGAATAATAAATAAGAGCAGGACTCGCGGCTACGATATATAGTATTCAAGAAGAGGTCGGACCCTAGTCTCTCCTCACTCCTCACAAACGAAGGGCGAGAGTTCCCGAAAACTTTACTCCTGGTGATTATTTATGATTATTATTTTTCGGATTAAGTTAATTTATTTTCTAAAAAAAAAAAAAGTCATTAAATGGCTGAACTAACTTGACTCATTTATGGTGTTTTTTTTTAAAGGACAATAGTTGGGAATTCGGCCATCATACCCTATATGGCAGAAGTCTTGTATTTAGGCTTCACTTAATGGGCAAGTCTTAGACTAAAGTTTTCTATACGAATCCAGTAATGTTAAAGTAAAATTGGATGAAACCTGTGGAAGTCAATGAACATGGTGTAACACCAAGTTGTCTTATTCATCTGTTGAAATCTTGGATCTACAGGGCAAGTACTGAGGACAAGCTCTGCTTCTTTCTCAGGTTCTCCTTCGTCGTTACATATGAGTCTCTTCAACGCTTCTTCTTCCGGTGTTGCCATGATCAAGAATTTTAGAGGTAATTATTCACTTTTGCATGAAGCTAGCTATTTAAGTTCTATAAAAAGAAAAGGCTATAGGCATTTTAGTCTTAGCAACCATATGTTTGTTCTTTGTCAAGTTGGCTCGATGAAACCACTCAAAATCTACGAATTGCTTTCTGTTTTATATTTCATGCAGGGAACCGGTAGTCTTGATCTCGATCTTGCTAAAACGGGTTTTGGGATTCCTAAAAGAAGATTGTTAAAGTTCCTGATAATTCATTCTGTATTAGTTACTTTATATTTACGGTAAATCCGGTGGATGCTAACAAGAAAAGAAAATGTTTTATATTTTAGAGAAAATAAGTGTAGGTCTGCGAAACATATTTACAAATAAATTTACAAGAATCGAATGATCAGAAGAAAATTATCTTCCAACTGAATAGCAATTAGGCGTCTATTTCGCGTTATATCTATCAATAAACTCACCATTTTCCGTCTTTTTTAAGATCATATTAGCATTGATATTTATAAATGAGAGAATTTATAAATGTAGAGGTGCCCAACAGACAGAGTTTGGTCATTAACGCCGGGGAGATATTTTTAAAAGCGGTAAGATATTTTCAAGAAGAAGAATTTCTTAGCAATAGGTCATGGTGAGGTGTTATGTATTGTTAATGCGAATAGTTATTATGTGGATGGACATAGTAATTTCTTTGTGCTTGAAAGCTATGGAATTTATAAGAAAGAAAAAATTGAGAGAGAATGGAAAAGAATCATACTGAAAATGCATCTAGATAATATTTAATAGCCTGCTTTCTTTCAGAAAGTTCATTACAGAGTCGATAACTTTATCTTCATCCAATAGTTTTCGTCCAGAGTCCCATTTAAGTTATATTTTTTCCTTATTTCTATATATTTTAGGCACTCTGCCAGCAGACTTCAAAGCTGGCAAGGAGCTCTCCCGACATATAGAGTTGTACAACAAACCTCATAGAAAGAACAAAGACAGGAACATGTCCATGAAGGAATTCCAGAAAAGGAAAGCATCTTTTAGAATACATGTCGATATAGTTGTTAAACCGAATACACTCAAGCAGACTTGAAAACGAACAGTTTTTGTCAGCATTGACCTTTGGCCAAAGAGCTGAGAAACAATATATTTACAGTTTCTTCTTCCGGGTTGGACCGTGTCAAGTTGTTATTTGCCGAGCTTTCGCACATCATGTGATGAAGGACCAGACCGCACCGGGATTATACACCACCTGGTGTAAAAAACATGCTAATTATATACCACCTGGATTTTTTAATCTCTCTTTTACAACTCTCATTCTCTTTTCAGCCCTGAAGAAGCATGATGTGCAAAAGCTCGGCAAATATCAAAAACTTGACAGGGTCCAACCCGGAAGAAGAAACAGTAAATACATCTGACGACCGTCGAAGCCTACGTGAACAAATATATACGCTCACATATTTAGACAAATATGCGTGCAACAACGACTAAATATAAACACGCACTACAATATTTTTGGCTGCCCACAATGACTTACATATTGACAGTAGGAGTCTTTTCTTTGCTCTATATTTGGACCTGTACGCATTTGGACTCATTTATTTTAATTAGTCATATCTGCACCACTGCTGAATAGCATCAAGGTGGTTTTGTGGAAGCTGTATTGGAAACAGGATGGGAGGGGAGGATCGTTTTGTCATCTGCAAAGAGGGCTAGAAGGGTATTAGGATGAGTGGGGATGTCTGAAGTATAAAGGATAAAAAGGATGGGTCCAAGCACACTGCCCTGTGGAACACCCGCTTTAACAGAGAAGTGTTCGGAGTAATCTGATCCTTGGCCAAAGAGCAGAGAAACAATATATACGGTCACATATTTAGACAAATATGCGTGGAACAACGACTAAATACAAACACCCACAATATTTTTGGCTGCCCACAATGACTTACATATTGACAGCAGGAGGTTTATTACGCTTCCTAATAAGAAGCTTATTTTATTTATTTATTTATTTTTTTTTTGGTTGAATTTGATTCTGCATTAATTTTTCTTTTTTTTTTTATAGTAAATCATATCTGTTTGCACAATTTATTTCTAAACATTAATTACAATTTGAGACATGAATTTACTTCACGATCTTGTTGAAAACAGTTATTTAATAGTACATTTAAATTTAATTGTTATTTCTATACTTTCACTCTCTATTCTTTGGGTTTATTTTCCCCTTTGTTTTTGTTATCTCTTAATAACATTTAATTTACATAATTTTGTATTATATAATTTAAATTGTTATAGTCGATTAATAAATATTTCTTATTTCAATCACACTATATTTAATGGAATGTGCAGAATTAATAAACGTATTGATTTATTTTTTCTATACACAATTTAGTTTTTGCTTTTTTTCAATTTTTACTTTTTTATTATATTTCTTTCATCATAAAAACATTTTATAATTGTAATAAAATGAACTAAAAACTAAAATGTCAAAATGACAATAGCAAGAGGAGAGGTGACCAATTGTACCACTCTCAAATTTAAATTTAAAAAAATTATTATTATTTGTATAAAAACAGTTGTTTATGTCTTACGATAAATATATTTCATATTTCTTTTTTTTTCTTTTTTTGCTGTGTTAGCCTCCCTTGCAACCCCTTAGGGTCATTGGAGGGAGGGGCTATCTACAGGTTGCCACCCCTTTTTAAACACCCATGGCTCAGGACAAGCTTCTTTATTATAAATAAAAGATTGACCTGGGCGGGATTTGAACCCGCGGCGTCTGGATTGCGAGACCCGTACGGATCCCCTGAGCTAGCCTGGCGCCCCTATACTTCATTTTACTCATAATTTTAAAATAAAGTGTCTTATGTACATTCTCTATTGTAGGCTTAGCTCTAGACCGTCTTGACTAATGATAGTTCGATATTTTCTATCTAGACTTTAATCAAATCGTTAAATTGCTCATAAATTGAATAATGTTAGTCGCTGAGCGAACCTCTTTGGAACACACATGAGAGAGAATGCCGTCGAAAGAGACAACGTGTGCACGGTATTGCCCCATCTGTTATTTCTGAGGTTGGCGGTCACTGGCAACAGAGGCTGCTGGCAGTCAGCCCCACCTAGCTGCACGCATCAGCCGCCATGTGAGTACGCCTCTAGACTTACACTATGCTCTCTACCTGCATCCCTTTGGCGGCATGCCGACCCTTCACCGACCGACCCTTCTCCAGCACTTTCTTTGTTTGTAAATACTACATATACCCTGGAATCCCCGCTTTTCCTCATTCAGTGTAGTCCCTAGTCTGTAAGTGTAACTATGTATTTGTACTCTCTTTTAAAATAAATCTTCTTTAAAGTTCACTTCATTCGAACTTATTTATCTTTAGTAAGACAGCTCCCAGCCTGGGGGCTTTTGTGTTTCTCGCATGTCGTGAGGGACTTGTACAGCTTGGCAGTCTTACCTTCCCAAGCCGCTTTAAAAGCACTAACTAAAAGCTGTGGAATGTTAATTTTAGAAGTAAATGTTGTTTTTGTTGTGGTATTTGATCCCACATTAATTTTAAACAATAAATGCAGGGGAATAGAATAAAAAATCTAACTGTCCCCCAGCCAGGAGTCGAGCCTGGATCTCCTGCTACCCGGGCCGGCGTGCTTAACCATTACACCACCAGGACGAGCCAGATAACTTATTAAATTCCCGCACTCCTATGCGGCTGAGACAGTTAGATTTTTTATTCTATTCTCTTGAATTTGTTGTTAATTAAAAGTATTTACTAGTTGTATCAGTCGATCTTTCTCTACCTCAAAAAGAGCAAGGAAGGCGGATGTTTACCATAAGGGTATCGGAGGATTTATCAGGCATTAAAAAAGTAAATACTACTTTTGTGGCTAACCAACTTTCTACAATTTTAAATGGAACCAAGCTTTAATCTTAAATTAAAAATACTAAATAGGAATAAGTATACATATAATAACCTTGTCCTTAACAAGGTACAAACGGCCATTAAGCTAGGGGAAAATGGCTTAACACACGAATATCGAATTATTTGATGATTTTAGTTGGGGTTCGGTCAAGGTATATCCAAAAAAAAAATACACTTTTTTTAAATTTGTATTTTTTTTTTTTTTGGATCTACCTTGACCGAACCCCAACTAAAATCATCTAATAATAATATCTACGGTCAAAAAAAAACTCTCCTTTTGAACAAATATAGAATGAATTTCACTTTTGAGTTTCAGCAGATTATACTGTCACGATGTGAAACACCCTTGTGTTTGAATGCGTGTACACGTGTGTCTGGGGTGGGGGTGAATATAGTGGCACAACAAAATGGCTGTAAAATTGCTGAAGAGACAACTAAGAGCGGTTAGACAGATTGTTCTTACTTACCTTCTTGTTTATACATGTTCGACTAAATTCGGGACGCCTGAAATGTTAGAACTGAACAAGAGTAAATAGCTAAAGTGGAACAGGACATATAAGGAAAAAGTAAATTTTGGAAGACTGGGCTCAGTGGACTGGCATGGGACAGGAAGCGTTACAAAACTCCTTGTTAAATTATTTAATATCTTCCTTTTTAAGCGGCCTTTTAAAAATTCTCATCCCACTCCTTAGATTAGGTCAACTACGATTATGACCAACTGATGCAAAACGTTGTCTAAACATTAAATTTGTTTTTGTTTTTTGTTTTAATAAATAAATCTTTATTTATTACAGTCTGTTAGTTAACATCTTTTAATTTGATGAGAGATATGTACAATAAAAAAATTAAAAATAACATTAACATAAATAATATGAATATGAAGCGTTAGAAATTATTCTGAGAATATTGGACTAAAAGGATTGTATTCGTTGGACATTGGAAGACTAAGCGGCACCCCATAGTTCTGCACCGTAGGTCCAGATTGGTAGTATTATGGTCTTGTAGATGGCCAGTTTGTTTTCTAATGTGAGGTGTAAGCGCCTATTTATAAGGCTGTTTAAGAGCCCGTGGCGTCTTTTGAGTTCTTGTCGTTTGATTTTAGTATGTTCATTCCAGATGAGTCGTGAGTCAAGGTGGAACCCAAGGTAACGGGCTGAATCAGAGAGAGGTATAGGGATGTTATTGTATGTAACATAATCAGGGGAATCTTCTCTTTGTTCTAAATTTACCTGTACGCGTTTAGACTCATTTATTTTAATTTTTCATTACTGCATCACTGCTGAATAGCATCAAGGTGGTTTTCTAAAATCTTGGAAAAGGTTTTTAAATAATGATGGAAGGAGAGGATGGTTTTGTCATCTGCAAAGAGGGCTAGAAGGGTATTAGGATGAGTGGGGATACCTGCAATATGAAGGATAAAAAGGATAGGTCCAAGCACACTGCCCTGTGGAACACCCGCTTTAACAGAGAAGTGTTCGGAGTAATCTGATTCTTGCCAGACCCTAAAGAAAGATAAGATTTAAGGATTAGGTAGTGGTGGATGGAAAATTTTAAAAGATTTTACCTGTTCAACCCTTATTGTTACGTTCATAAATATCTACCTAAAAATCATATATATTATAAATAGTAATAAATATAAAATTATATTTTACTCGTATTACATTCTATAATTCTTTCTGAATACAAATTTTTGTTTGTCAAATCCTAGAATTGTATTGGATTGATGATTTGTTTGGGCGACAACTGCATTGCTATTACGCCCTTTGAATAGATTTTTAATATACCTAGGTAACAGGTTAGTTTCTGCGAAGAGCAGCTACAAATTCGAATTACCTATTCCGGTAGGTACTTCGAACAAGCAATTGCTAATAGTTATCTGTCTGATACTCATAGGATTTTAACATTTTTTTTTCGTAGCTAATTATTTTCATTATTATGTACAGTATTTGTTATCTGAGGGTAGTCTGACTAGTTCATATATATTATTGGCTTTATTTATTTACCACAAGTTCTACAGCTATGCATTTGAATTTACTTTTATATATTTGATCTACATATAGCAGTAGTTTCTGTTTTACTTACTTTTCTTAGCAGAGTTTCAGCTATTTTAACCAATCTATAAATAAAGTTAATAAAAATCTTAAACTCCTTTAAAATTTCATGTTTCTCTTTCTGGGACACATTAGATTCCTAAAATCTAACGAGAAAAAGTCCGTCTGCACCGTGCAACAATACTAGGAAATGGCAGAACTGGTGAAATTTGTGACTTTGTTTCTACCCGTTTCGACCCATTGATTAACTTTGATCTTAGGTTTAACCCATTAAAGGGCTTCAACTTAAGATAAAGTTTAAAATTACTCCAAGAACAGAATGGTAACACCCGTCAACATGGGGCTAATGCCATTTCGACAATATCAGTGAGCTGAACATTTTTTTGTTCTGATGAATTTTGTCGCATCCGCAACAGTTATCTTGTAGTGAGATTGTTAGTGTTAAAAGGAACAGAAGAAAAAAAAATTAATTTTCATCTGTTCATTTATTTTTAATCATTGCTACCCTAGCATAAAAACAGGAAACACTGAACTGAAAAGTACTAACGGAAAATAACTGTTTCCTAATTAAATATAAGTATAACCAAAACATCCTTAAGGTGGTGAGATAAGGATTAAAATAACCTATTAAACTATTATTTTACTTGAGAAGCAACCTATTAACTAAAAGCATTCCCCCCCCCTTTTTTTTTTTTTTTTTTTTTTTTTTCCTACCTCCCTCTCAACCTCTCAGGGTTTTGACAGGAGGTTATAATTAGATACCACCCTATTAAAAATTCCCATGGCTCAGGACTCAGCTGGAAACTAACCCGCAGCGCTAGGCCTCATGCCTAGTCTCTCATAGACCCAAACACTCGAAGAACCAGGTGCCTACTAGGACACACTATTGTAGTTCCAAATTAGTACACGAAAATTATGATAGCTCAAGTACTATAATTTCCTTCAAATTTTATANGTTGTTATTTGCCGAGCTTTCGCACATCATGTGATGGCTTCTTCTGGGCTGAAAAGAGAATGAGAGTTGTAAAAGAGAGATTTTTTAAATCAGGTGGTATATAATTACCATGTTTTATACACTAGGTGGTGTATAATCCCGGCGCGGTCTGGTCCTTGGGCGAAGTCTGCCTTCCCATTGGTTGATAATCCAACCCGGAAGAAGAAACGGTAAATACATCTGACGACCGCCGAAGCCTACGTGAACAAATAATTGTTAATTTCACTGTCATTAGCATTATGGCAAAAACCTGTAAGTAAATGTTTCATGAACATAAACAGGTGGAAATTTTTTAAAATGAAAAACTTTTACTAAATAAGATATTTAAGAATGTAACTAGGAATAGTCATCTTAACTATTTACCCTAACTGCAATGTGAAATCCATCTAGTCATTTGCCCTTATTAGTCATTAATGGGAAATATTACATGCTGCTCCTTCGCGGCGAACATCGTTTATTCTATTCTAGATGTGCTATCATGAATACAAACATTTTATTTCATCATTTTATTTGAGAAACAGGAAACGCCTGAGAAGAATTATTTTTTATACAATGGGATCGATGAGGGAGGGGAGCGGTATGCATTATCAGGAGGAATGGCACCAACGTCACCGATAACAAGGACCAATGAGTGAAGATAATAGTCGGCGCACCTTCTCGTGTAGTCATTGTCTGACTTCCGTCCTCCGATCCTGTCATCAATAGGCAATTTCGCTGTGGGATCAGTTGAAAGACGTAGTCGACAAACACATTCATCCCTTGATGTAAACAATGCACAACATTCTGGAATATGTGTTTGTTGCACAAATCAACATAGAATAAAGTCAAATAAGTATAAAAGAAAAATTTTGCCATCATCAACTGTGAAAACTAAGTAGATTTATCATGATTTCTTTTTAATTACAGGTAATGGCTGTAAAAAAAAAAAAAAAAAAAAAAAATAGGTATATTGTTTCCCAGCATGACAGCAAGGGAGGTATTTACAAGGGTCTACCATGAGCTATTCTGCAGAAATTGAAAGCTACACCTTATGATTAAAAGCCTTCGCTTCCTGGGTGGATATCGTCACTGGGATGTCTAACCGCCGACGTTTCGTCAACTGCCGAAAGTCCGGGACCTGGTACTTGGTGGATATTAAAGCTGCCTTATCTGTATCTCGGAGATAGCACCGACGAAGATGAAGTAAGAGGATTTCCCTCAGTAGGCGGCGAATGGCATACACATCCCACTAATGGTACAGTCTTCTTGGATACTGACCGTCTTAAATGAAGACTTCCATGGCGTTTTATTCTGGGGAACGTTAGTTAACCTTTTCATTAGCGCAGATCTTTTCTACTAGAATGATTTCGTAGGCCTTGGTGGATGATGGAGATAGCATTAGGGGACTTAGTTTATTAAGTGACGCAGCAGACATCTTTCCTGAGCAGCCTAAGCATGGCATAGGGTGCATCATAACTCGTCAGTGAGAAAAGTCGAACCTTCTGGACTTTATTTTCTGAAACATTTAGTTCAAATCCTTTTGCTGTCTAATGTCTAATTGTCTCTAATGTCTGATGTATATCATACTTTTAAAGATGTTAAAGGGGAACCAGGGTAGTCGAAAGAAAAAAAATACAGACATAAAAAATATAAACTCCACCTGCTAGTCCGTGGTGTTTGGTTCCCGACCCACAACCTTTCTAAGCTAGGATCAAGGAGCAGGGTCTCACGAAAAAACCCGTGCACAGCTGGCCCCGGAGTTTTGAGGGCCCTTGTCTAAGGATTACTTGCCCAGGTAGAGGGCAGCAGAACCCACTAGATCCCAAGACAGGCACTGGAAGAATGACTTCCGCTCAGACCCGTACACGTTGAACTACCTTTGGATTTCGAGCTCCATTCCTTGTGTGGGAGCACGGAGGCGACCGGAGATCTCAGGAGTGTTGAACAGCCCAGGACCACGTACGTGTCAACATCTCTCAGGAATCAAGATTTTGTGGTCTCATAACTTGGGGCTACCTAAATCAACATTTTATAGTGCTTATATTACAAATAAATAAAAAAAATCTTGCTTATTTAAGGGTAAATATTAGGAAAGGAGAAAAACAAGATTTGTATTTTGGATTAAAAATACTTTTAATGAATTCTAATCAATTATAATAATTTTTAGTGCAAGGGAACAGAATAAAAAATCTAACTATCCCAGCCAGGAGACGAACCTGGATCTCCTGCTATCCGGGCCGGTGCATTTTCCATTTACGCTACCAAGACTAGTCTGATAAGTTATTAAATTCCCCCCACTAGTGTCGAGAGTCTAAACTCCGGGGCAGACAAATATATCGTCTTATTCTCGGAGGAGCTGACATTGTCAAGCTGTTTAAATGACTCTNCTAGATTGATCAAACTCATTATAAAAAATTGGGTTGAGGTAAAGTACCAATGGAAAATGTTTCAACTTCTTTTTGCTCACTCGATGTACTTTTTGAAAAATGTTTGAATATTTTCTGCAATCTTAACTAGTAAACACCAGTGATAATTTGTTATATACATATATTGTTATATATAAATAAATAAGCCCGAGTGAGCGCGAAGTTCTGTCAGTTTCTCCTATTTACATTCCGCTCGTCATTTCAGATGTGTGGGAGTTTCGTAAACAAAAACTTTAGAACCTATGGTTTTCCTTATAAATATCAGTGTTAGGGAATATGTTTTAGAGAATGAAACATTCATAAAGTCATTTTCTACTATTAATTTTAAAACGGATATCCTCAAATTGTGTTTTTTAATAATTTTTTTTTCAAAGTGTAATAATTATAAAAAAACGATTGTGTAATAATTTACAGCGTTATTATTATTTATTAATATTTTTTTTATCACTGATTTTGAGGCTATAAGTAGGAGGAGTAGAGAGAAATTGATGAATTTCAGATATATTTTTATTAAACCAAATGTTTTATTTTCTTGTTTACCTAAACCATTGCTGACAACAATCATAAACTCTTTTTGACGGATATCTGATAAAGATACAACAAATTTATCTTTATTTAAAAATAAATTTTTAAAAAAAGTCGATCTTTTATTCGCGGCGCCGCTGAAATTGGCAGAGGATAGAATTTGACTGGTGTTAAGGTCTATTTGAAACTTGGCCATGTCCCAAAACCCAGTCACAACATATACTAAATTACTTCTGTAATAATTTAAAACGTAGGGTCAGGGTAACCAGACCAAACTTTCTTGCGCCTGCCTTGTCTTAATCATTAGTGGCACACACATGCAATTTTTTGCAAGTACATATATCCACTTGCCAAGAATGATATAAATGTTTATGTGTCAATTAACATGTCTATCTACATCTCAATTTAGCTATTGGGTTCAATAGAAAGAATTTAAGTAAGTAGATGCAAAGACATTAGTCTCCAATTGAATACTGATTTACTCTATGACAGAAAAAGATATCCCAAATCTCTTAACCATTAGTAAACCAGCTTCATTTATCCGCCAATACGAAGCATGTACGGAATGGCATACACTCCCCTTAATATGTATTAAATTTTAAAGCGTTTTGTGTTAAATAGACAGAATGTTCAAAAGGAGAGTTTGTTGACCGTAGATATTATTCTTAGATGATTTTAGTTACCTACCTTGATTTTAGTAGATACCTACCTTGACCAAACCCCAACTAAAATCATCTAAGGACAGAATGTTCTGTCATTATGCTTTTTAGTCCTTTAATTTTATTAATTAGCCCATTTACCCAATTTTCCATATTTATTTATTTAACGTTTCTTCTTCCGGGTTGGACCGTGTCAAATTGTTGTTATTAGCCGAGCTTTCGCACATCATGTGATGGCTTCTTCAGTGCTGACAAGAGAATGAGAGTTGTAAAAGAGAGATTTTTTTTTTTTTTTAAATCTCTTTTTAAAATCCATTTTAAAAATCTCTCTTTTACAACTCTCATTCTCTTTTCAGCCCTGAAGAAGCCATCACATGATGTGCGAAAGGTCGGCTAATAACAACAATTCGACACGGTCCAACCCGGAAGAAGAAACGGTAAATACATCTGACGACCGTCGAAGCCTACGTGAACATANGTAGTAAAATTTTCGAGCATCTCTAGCCCATCGACTCCTCACCGACGAAGAGCGCGAGATCCACGAAAATTTTACTCATTGTGATTTTTCTTTTTGTGTGTGCGCTGCACTCTCTATCCCACCTGTTCTTGATTGCTATATATATATATATATATATATATATATATATATAAATATATATATATATATATATATATATATATATAAAACTCTTTGTTAAGAAAAAAATTATTCTGTACATTTCATTCGTTTAATTTTTGATGGGGTACATAATAATAGTCCTTGCTCGTCTATCCCGGGACTTAACCCGTCCTCAGAGAGGAGCCCAGGTTAACCCACGATAGACTATCTGGCACCCATCTTCTCCTTATCCTAGAATAAGAAGGAGACTAGGCAGGGAGTCAAGGGGGAAGTGAGAGGGGGAAAAAGAATGCCAGTGCATTCACTCCCTTGGTATTTTAACTAAACTGGCTGGATTGAAAAAATAAATAAATAATAATGCAGCAAAACGGTATATATTGAAATATGTGTGCCTGAAGGTGTGGCAAGTGAAGGGTCGAAAGTTACATTTTCATGGCAAAATAATGTTTTAACTACTGAAAAAAAAAGTATTGAAAGATTGAATTTTTTTAGCGTATTAATTCTGTGGTTTAAAAATAATTATCTTCTTTATACTCCAATAAATGCTCTATGAAAAATTGATCTTATCCATAGAGTAGAAAGACGTTCATTTATAAAAATTTTGTAGTAGAGTACTTTAAACAAATATAAATTTTACCCAATTCTACGGGGAGCGTTGGTTTCGTTTAATAAAGTAACAAAATTTTTGTTTTAAGTTTTAACCAAAGTTTTAGTACATTATTAATTAATATAAANTAAGTCCAATTTTATGAAAACCCGTTTTGAATAAACGGCAGTTATAATTGAAAAAAAAAGGGAAAAATTTGTCGTTACTTAGTTGCTTGTTGAAAAGAGGAGGACTTTTAGCACTTCAAAAGTAACAGATCAAACAAATAATTCACAAATAATTTAAAACGGTCTAGAAAACCTTTTTGAGCATTCCTGAAGAGCATTAAGTGGTTTTCTCAATGGTTATTTTCATAGTATTGTTACCTTTATGAGGAACATTGAATTAAAAATTCATGAATGTTTCTGTATTCTGGAATTTATGAATGTTTCTGTTCCGAAAACCAATTATTATAATTATATTTGGAAAAAAAAAAATTGTACACAATATTTTTTCTCTGTGGTAAAGAAGTTTTATTTTGACCAGTAATTATTTTTTTCGGATGAGTAGGATGAATAACATTTTTTTTAAATTAAATTTTGTATAAAATACTACAGATGATCACTTGTCATTGGTTTAACTTCACCATTTATCACTATGAAATAGTGAATATAAATAGTCCTTGCAACAGAATAAATTCATATGAAACTATAAAGTTGATAAAATTGTATCATTAACTTATTTATTACTAAAAAGTAATCACTAGAAATTTTACGATAAAAAAAATATTTTTTTTGGTTACGCTTAAAGAAAATCAGCAAATATTTACTTAGTCGAACAAAATTTATATACTAAATGAGGGTGTTTATGTTTTGCAAACAAACCATAATTTAACGTATTTTATCTTATATTATCATTTCATAAAAAGATTTCATAAATTATAATCCTAAGCAGTAAATCTCTACATGGTGCTATCTCTAGGTTAATGTGTATCGCAGATTTCTGTTCCTCTTCTGCCAGGAAATAGCGAGTTTCTGTATTGTTGGAAATCATTTTTTTTTTTTTTTTCCATTATTTTTCAAGTAAAACTTTAAATTCGGTTTTATAGTTTAGACACTTTAGTGAGATGGTAGAGAAGAGTTTTTCAGTCATGTTACGCTGTAACTTCAGGTTGGTGTGAATGGTATCGATGTGGTACGCCATATCCCGCTTGACGTGGAGTTGACTGCTAAATAAAATATTAACAATTCGTACAGGTTTTAGAAACTGTCTGTCAGATATATTTCCGTTCTGTAACCTTATATACAATTTTCCCGATAAAAAAAACAACAAAAAAAAACATTTTTTTACTTTTAAGCTATATTTTTAGTGGTTGTTTACAGCAACCTCTTGCTAACCAAATTCTATAAATTTAACATAACATGTTACGCATTTAGACTAGGTTATCACTAAAAGTTTATCTTGACATAGAATACACTTCAGGATTTTTTTTTTTTTTTTTCAGCACATATATACCATCTGGAAAGCTAAGTCTTAGCTGGTATAAGTGAATAAAGAAAATTTATATTCACATATAAATATAAATAATTTTAACACTTAAAAATCTGAATGCATTCGAAGTATTTTTTTTTTATTAGTTAAAGTGGAAATGAAGTCAAATTTGACCTCCCAGACAGTGTTTAAAAGTAGAGAGGAGCAGTCAGGGACATGTCAACTTGACCTTCTTCGTAGCACTTCAATGTCCTTGACTGAACCTTCCATGAACTTTCTCCTTTAACACTACCTCTGTTTGGAACACAATAACTTCATTTCTACATAATAATAAAAAAATCTTCAAGTGCAACAAAGTTTTTGTTGTTCAATTTTTTTTTTAGCTCCAATTTTACTTAGAGTAAGGCAAAGAAACAATGCTTTGTTGATGATTTTAAATATTTTTTCGTTTAATAGTATAGGTTCTAAAAGCTTTAAATAGAATTCGCATTTCAATATTTTAAAAAAAAAAATATTGAATGATTTATTAAATTGATAAAACCTATGAAGGAAAATTTGAGAGAGGCTTTTTTTGTCGAAATGTTTTCTTGAAAAACATGTATTAAATGTAACATTATCTTTTCCAGTTTTATGAGCTGTTTTAAGAAGTAGGATATTACATTGCCGTTTTCAGCTTTAAAAATGTAATTTTCCAATTAAAGCCAATTTTTATAAATCTTTACTGAACACAAAAGACTAGGAAAGTAGATTAATCTCTGAACGCAAAACTCTGGTATTAAAGAATTATTATTATTATCAATATTGGCATCCTTCGTCATTAGCCAACGTAGTCTTCCACGTTAAAATGGCGAGTGCTTTCGGCATGGATCTGCCATCTTTGGGCCGCACATAGTCTCGTATAAATGGAGTGTTTTTTTGACCGCAGATATTATTAATAGATGATTTTAGTTGGGGTTCGGTCAAGGTAGATCCAACAAAATACAAATTTTAAAAAAGTGTATTTTTTTAAAGATTATCTGCTAACGTTTCGGCTTACATTGTCATCATGGATTCTATTCCATAACTGAAAAAGTAAGCCGAAACGTTGGCAGATAATCTTTAAAAAATACATTTTTTTTAAATTTGTATTTTTTTGGATCTACCTTGACCGAACCCCAACTAAAACAATCTATTAATAGTCTGGCATACAATCTCACACTGTCTAACTGTTAGTTTTTCTGTATTGAGTCAGACTATAGTTTCTCCCGGCCGTTAGCTTCGACAGGTAATCCAGCTTTATGGATTGTGGGATTGAATTTGATAGATAATGTGTGCTTTTTAGGTGTTATTTCGTCCTAGATCATTTTGTGAGATTGTCAGTGAGTGATACTGTTACTCGTTTTCATTTATTAATTTATTTCTGTAAGTGTAGTGGTCTGAACACACACACACACACACACACACACACACACACACACACACACACACACACACTGACACACACACACATATATTATCAATATAAATATATATATGGACCTTAGCAGTCCCTTAGCAATCCTCCTTAGCAGTCCCTTAGCAATCCTCCTTAGCAGTCCCTTAGCAATCCTCCTTAGCAGTCCCTTAGCAATCTTCCTTAGCAGTCCCTTAGCAATCCTCCTTAACAGTCCCTTAGCAATCTTCCTTAGCAATCCTCCTTAGCAGTCCTCCTTAGCAGTCCTCCTTAGCAGTCCTCCTTAGCAGTCGTTAGCAGAACCTTAGCAGTCCCTTAGCAATCNTATATATATATAAATAATAGGAGGAGTTTACAGAGAAGGTAGCCCCGAATAGAAAACAAGTTGAGAGCTGCGCAGTAAAGACAGAACACAAGAAATGTACTTGAGCTATGAAGAGCCCTTCCAAGTATAAATTTGGATCTGTTTGTGTGTTATTTATAGTTTCGTTGAGGCCTTCCTTCCATTCGTTGTGTTCCAGATGAAACAACCTTCTTCTCCCCATCTCCTGGCCCTTTCTACTGCCTCCTTAAATAGGTTCACAAACACACACTCTGGTTATAGGTTATACAACACACTAGGACGTAGGTTATACACACGCTCTGATTTCCTCGTCTCCTGGTCATATATTCCTTTTGTATTTCAAAGTCTTCCACCTTTTTTTCCTCCTTACCTTGGTCGACACCCTGAATACATACAATCTTCGATTTTCTATTCTTTTATATATGAAACCTGTTGGTTTTTTAAAAATTAACTCTGAAAATTTTGATACTTATTCAAATTCTTGAAATCGCATGTTTTTATATTAATATTTAAAATGTAGAGGATCAGTTTTTCATCCCCAGTAACATAACAACAAAATCAATTATATCGTAAGGATTAAGGTTAATATAACCATTAGATATTAGGGTTTACTTCAAACCCTAAAATAATAAAACAATTTTACAAAAGAAAATATAATTAATAATAACCACAATTGATATTTAAAAAAAAGAAAGTTTTTGTTTTTTAAATATTTTATTTGCTGTGGTATTTAATTAACAATTAATTTTAAACAGTAAATGCTAGGGAATAGAATAAAAAATCTAACTGTCTCAGCCAGGACTCGAACCTGGATCTCCTGCTATCCGGGCCGGTGTGTTGAGATAGTTAGATTTTTTATTCTATTTCCTTGCATTTATTGTACAGAAAGTATTTGGTCATTATCACGATTTTTTTATTAGTGTTATGGATTTAATTATATAACTTTAAAGGAGTAAAATCAAATTTTTAGACATTTATTTTCTCTAATATTCAGTGGCATATGAAAAGGAAGATATGTAAGAGCCACCCTCAACAAAACTAAAATCCCTTAATTATCCTTTGTGGCTTATAAGATTAAGTCAGTGATGATTAGATTAATCACGATTAGATTCTTTAAAGAGGTACACAAATAAGATTTATTTGTGTACCTCTTTAAAGAATCAAAGAAAACCTGCTTAATTTACGCATTTTCTGCTTCACTGAAGCACCTTCTTTCTTTATATTCAGAAGAATTATTGAAACATGTCATTTTTTAACTAGCAAAATTGATCCCTAACAAGAAACCCACCACTTGACCAAAAAACTACTCTTGAATTCCAGAATCCATGGCCTTCATTTAAATGCCACTGCTAATGAAAATGTTTTCAACAATCATGTTGCTTTTTTTTTCTTTTAACATATTTATTTTATTTACATTCCGTTTCAAAGAAGAAAAAGAAAAAGAAAATTCCTCACTGTCTAACAGTAACATGATAATACAATTATGTTCTCTGTAAAAACGTGTTTTCTATGCATAATTGGGTCGTTAGGAATAAAAGTTTACTCAAAATTCAGTTAGTATTTTTTTCTGAAATTATGGATGATTGGCATTTAACAGTAAAGTAACTGTTTCAAACATTCCTTATAATTTAAGAAAAATTGAAAGATTAGTATTGGAGTATAAGCGATTCCTGTATGACTAATTCATAGGCTGTTTAAGGTACTCGATCCTGCATGACAGGAGCTCTTCGTGTTCTGGAAGTGGGCTGTCAGACAGAGGCAACGAAAGTTAGAGATGCGAAGAAGTACGAAGAGATTAAGTGAGCGGAAAACGAGTTGATGGGTAAAAGAAGAAGATAGAGGAAATATGATCTGTATTTATATTATAACATAAATATAGCTCACAAGTAAATATTTTTCTGGCACAAACATTCTTCACTACAAAATAGGCTTCCCTATTGAGTGCAGAGAATTTGACTGAATATATTCTCGTTAACATAAAACATACTGTTCTAATTCTCTTAAATTCAAAGAAAAATTTATTTCATTAAAAACAATATGGTTGTACTGAGCTTTTAACTAGAATGAATTATTATTATTAAGAACTTATTGGCACCAGAAACTTATTGGAAAGTAGTACATCTCTGCAACAAACTATCCCATCTAGATGGAAGAGAAGTTGTTCATCGAGTATAGGGTAACTAAGAACCTGGCAAACATTGGTGCAGAAAGATCCTCGATTCGGGTGTCATGTCAGGTTTTCCTTCTTCTTATTTTTTATTATTGTTTCGTAGCATAAACAATAACTGACAATATGCTACGAAACAATAATAAAAAATAAGAAGAAGGAAACACTGCCAAGAACTTTGGAGAGAGTGTAAAATGGATCCTTCCCTTTCACTTTGGGTTGCTGGAGATCGGCCGCGGAAGTATAGAACTACCTCCTGGGCTGTCTTCTCGAGTTTCCCGTGAAAGTCTGCTGCAAAATCTCCATTCTACTGAAGTTCCTGAAGTAAAGCCGCGACCCAGGGGAAGCGAGTTAGACCTGCGGCAAGCATTCCTCCACAACGATAAGCTTATCCTGCACAGAAGAAAAGTATCTTTGGAGTCGAGGATACAATTTCTAGCTGGTCTAAATCTCCTAGATTGTAGGTGCTATCTCATACTGCCTAGTGGAAAAAAATACCAAAAATGTTGTTATTTAAAGAAAATCTGAAATTTGAAAATAATGGGGAAAAGATAAGGCACTTTTTTTTTATTCTTTTTTTTTTAAATAGTTATTGGTACAAAATAAAAGATTTTCATTAATTAAATTAAAGATTAAATTAAAATTACCTAAAGCAGCCCTTGCCCATTGAGCTGCCAGGCAGGTGTTAATTATAATACATAAAACTGGATGATATACAATTAACTCTATGTTCAAGTAGGCTTCGTCGGTCGTCAGATGTATTTACCATTTCATCTTCCGGGTTGGACCGAGTCAAATTGTTCTTATTTGCCGAGCTTTCGCACATCATGTGATGGCTTCTTCAGGGCTGAAAAGAGAATG
>KZ808708.1:122294-134964 GCA_000696205.2 Oncopeltus fasciatus
GGTAGCGTAATAGGATAACGCGCTTGCCCGGTTAGCAGGAGATCCAGGTTCGAGCCATGGCTTGGACAGTTAGATTTTTTATTCTATTCCCTTGCATTAATTGATATAAATTAAAGATGTTACTTCAATAAATAGCAAGAGACAGAAGCAGATATTGCCCATCATTATTGGAGGAAAAATTATTAATTGGGCTTAAGGGCAGTAAAACCCTCCAAATTTAAAAAAAAATATTGAATATAAAATATATTATTAATTTAAAATTTAAACAAGTTAGAATCCTCATGCACTTGATATTTTATGCTTTTGAATTTAATGTACACAATTTCTTTTGAACCAAAAATTTAATTCAAATATAACTAAGTTGTCTTTCATTTTCTTATGAAATAAATGCGTTATGTTATCTTCCACGTTAGAAGAGCAGCAAAAACATCTCAAAATTAGAACTCAGTTGGCCATCTGTCAAAGAATCAATGGTTTCAGCCTGACACTCCTACGTTCTAGCTTCTAATGCTCTGTCATTTTTTTTTCTCTCTTGTAATATAAGCTTTCAAGTTGCTTCAACTATTTTAAATTCAGTCTACACGAAATATTATTGATTATTCTTCAAAACTAAATATTTGAACCTGAAATACAAGTATTTGGCATAGCTGCTATTTAATATAAAGTTAAAAAACCGTAGTACACAAGTTAAAATTTTTATCTAAAGTACACAAATTATTATAAAACTGTCAAAACACATTTTTCCATCGAAATCTTCTTTATACCTGAAGAAATTTGTTTTTGACAAAAGTAAATGAAGTGGCAATTAGCTGTAAATAATCCATTTAAAAATATACACTTATAATTATTTTGCAAAAGAAGACTCAAGTCCTACTAATTTATTATTATTATTATTATTATTATTGTCATTTGTGCTAATGGATTCTCTCTGAAAGTTAAACTATATAAAATCTTTGGGCTCTGTATAAACCACACTCGAATCACACAGTTCAAGTTGGAATCTCATAATTGATGTTTCCTGTTATTTACAAGAATCAAGAAACCAAATATTTTTCTTCATATGTTCTATTATGATTTTTCTTCATATGTTTTTTAGACATAGCAATTGTTGAATGAACTTTCGTTCATATGTCGAATCTAGCCATTGATTGACCTTACAACAATTAATTTTACTAAAAATTATAATGGCCGTTCTTGAGGTTTTACGGCGGATATAGATTCCAATACTTTCTTTGCAGGAGGAAAATTAAGCCACTGAATCCCACGGGCTAAAAGTAGTACACCGGCGAAGAGATTTGACCCGCTAAGTCAGTGAGGCGAAGATACCAGTTTCAGGTTCTACAACAAAATAAAACCAGAGCTGACACAGAACTTTCCCCATATTATAACTGTAGGGGTGAAATTTACATTGATTATAACGGTCCCACCCCAGTCCCAAATAATATATTAAGTAAATGTTAGGAAAAACTTTACAGAGAATAATAGTATAGAATGTGCTTTCTAATCTAGGTCTCTTGATAAAAATAAAGACATTTTTATTTAATAATTATATGGGAATAAAGGATATGATTAAATATAGATTGTTGGAAAATTCACATTCTAGATAAGGCCGTCTGCATAAAGGCAAGTTAATACGTCTTTATAGAAAATTAGTACTAGAGCTAATGGAGATTTTTCTACCGTAGAGATGATTAGAAGATGATTTATTTGTTTTGGGTTCGATCAAGGTAGATAAAAAAAAAAAAAAAAAAAAAAAAGTGTGTGAATATGGGATATCATAGTTAATGAATATGGGATCCAGGTGACACGAATGAGGATCCAGGTCTCATGCCTTTATGGTAGTTCTGAAGATGGCTTACAGTGTAAGCCGAAACGTTGGTTTAAAATTTAAAAAATACATATTTAAAAAAAAAAATTTTTTGGGGGGATTTTCTAAGAAAAAAACATAGAGCGTTTTCCATTCTCAACAATTGAGAGAGTAGATAGGCTTCGAAACACATCTTGTTTAAGTTTACGTATCAGGAGAGGACTATCTGAAAGACGACTACATTTAAAGTAGATCGAGAAATTTATTTGTACATTAGTTTCCAAATGCACCAAGTTATAGACGAGGTGTAAGTTCGTCATGTCGAGAGTAAACCAGGGTTTGTTTCTGAGCTGAAAGGGTCTATTCTTGGCCTACTTTTTGCTCGAAGGACCTGTTCAAGGACTGGATTTTGAGTTGACCTTTGAGTATGATTGAGTATGAACTGAAATCGTAGTAGACCAGATTGTAAGACCAATTCTGTTTCAATTTCTATGAGGGTATATGTTTGTGGACAGAGGCCTACCACATCGGCAATGTGGGGTGGATTTATGTTGTGCTAAAGATAAAGATGAGAAAGAGCTAACGATTTCAGCTGAGCAGAGTTATTTGAAGGGGCTGTTTATGTAAGGGTGACAAAAGGGAAGAACAAAAATCCGACATCCCTCTGTCTGGAGAAAGACGTGATATTAAGTGGGACTTGATGAAGAAATTCTTATCGTGTTCATAAAGGTAGATACTCACTTAAGTCGCAATAGCTATAAATGATCCGAATAAAATATTATTTATTTGCAATGCCACACAAAGGTCTGCCTAGGAGGAGTTTTAGTGGGTGACATAAATAATTATCTATGGTTTTAGTTTACTATGAGTCTCACAGTACTTCTGTCTGAAGTTCGCATAAATCGTTTCTCCTTAAAACAAAAAAAAAATTTAAAAAATAAATAAAAAATAATATAATGTTGAAGGCTGACTGTACGTCAATATTTTTCGATATTCAGTAACCGCTTAACTACTCCTTCCATTTTAATTTTTTATGAATAATTTAAATGAATTAAAATCGGTTTACGCAAAATAATGCTTTTTGTTAATAAAATGCAAAGTGCCTAAAAAGTTTATCTAGAATTTTCGTTCTTCTCCTATTCCCCACTCATTAAGTGTTGACTTCCTTACATTACATGGTCACAAAAATTTTTTTTAACAATTAATGAGAGGGAATAGAATAAAAAAATCTATCTGTCCCAGCCAGGACTAGAACCTGGATCTCCTGCCCCGGTGGTGTAATGGAAACATTCTGGCCCGGCAAGCAGGAGATCCAGGTTCGAGTCCTGGCTGGGACTGATAGATTTTTTTAATTCTATTCCCTCTCATTAATTGTTTGAAACTTTTTTTTTTCTCTTCTCTGGAATTCTACTTACTGATTTCTTTCCAATGTTCTGGGGAATGCCTCTCCCACTGCCAGTGGGAAGCGGTCTGGAGATAATCCTGTAAAGAGACGGTTGCCATGGCTGCCGAAGCCGGTCACTGGGTCGGGTGTATCGACCCCGCGGTGACTAGGTCAGAGCGGTCTCTCCAAGCCTTAGCTCCTTCCGGATTCAGACAGCAGCTGATCAGCTTGTCGAAAATAACTGCATCGTACAACACAAATCTCATTGGGCAATAACTATCTTCAACTAAATTCATTCAAATTCCAATAATAATTTTTAAAAATGTGACTAGCCTGGAGCATACAATACCATGGGCATTGCCAATAGGTGGCTACAAGTTAAAGAAATAAAGCGAAAAAGAAAAAAAAATAAGTTAATTTTAATTCTATTATAAAATAAGGGGGTTTCCTTTACACCCTCCAACCTTGATCTTGTAACATAGCTTATAAATGACCCTCGTCGCAGAGCGGGGTAAGTGGATGAAAAAATTGAAAATTTCCTTGTTGAGAAATAAAAAATGGGCTCAAGGAAAAAAAAAAAAAAAAANAGGTTTAGTAAATAACAACGCGCGCCTATGTGTGTGTTTTGAATATGGATTTGCAAAAATATCATAAGAGGAATAACCTATTTAGAAGATGTCATCACATCCAAAAGATTTAATTTAGAAAAAATTTAGAAATTGAGTAAGGACAAAAAGTCTAATTTTTTTTTCTTAACTTAATCCTTTAAAAAAATAATAATGAAATAAGATAGCTTGCAATATTCTCTATTGGCAGCTTTCTCTTCCTTCTTAGATTTTTGTTACCTAAGTTATGACGTAAATGAACTTACTTAACCAACCAATTAAACAGAAATATTATGAAAGTTACTTTCTCATTCGAATAGAAAGTGAAGGAGTAGATTTCTTCTCATAATTTCTTCTTTAGCTTCTCTTCTTATATATATAGGCTAAAATGTCAAATTCCTTTAACAAAATCAACTAATTTCGCCTTAAATCATGACCGAGGATTTAAAACTATCCTGGTGCTTATAAGATCAGAGTTCAATAGACTGGACCGTGAATGAGGGAGGATTGAAATTGTTTAGTAATAGGTGTCAGGGCCAACGTTAAAAGAAATTGGGCTGTTGTCAGAAGAAAGTTCGTTGTCTGAAATTCATTTCTATGGCCTTTTCACGAAAGAAGACATTTACGAATATATATATATGTACTTCCTCCAATCTACCTCCCCGACCCGTCAAGAAACAGGTTTAATGCACGTTCTTTTTACGATCACTGCTCTCACCGGTCTATCAAAATTTGTCATTTACTCTCATTTATGTCCATCCTAATGAAAGAATCGGGTAATCGGCTAAAATTACGCAACTCCCGCGTGACGAACGTTTGTACATGGGAAAACAAAATCCTGCCCCAGCGTCAAAATTGTCACAATCTTCTTCAACATCTTTTTTAGTAACCTAATTCATATTTATTAGCTTAAGCATTTTAAAAATGGAGTGATTGTTTAATTCTCTATTTACAGAGCACTATACAATAGTACAACAATAATAAGATATATCTTTAAAAAAACTGTTTATTTTAGGAATGCATGGGTAAAATAGAAAAGGCACACTGGCAGGTGTCTTATTTCTTGCAGATACCAGCCAAAACCACAACTGACTCCTGCTCAATGTCGCGTAAGGTACACAACCAAGGCGCCACTTTGCAAACATCCGCTTCTTCGAAAATTGTATGACACAACAGCAGTCATTGGGCTCTACATCGCGTTTTGATAGATGGCATTAAATGCATTGCTATCTTTTAGTAATAGATCTTTCACACAAAATTCTCATTTGTTGCGTAAAATTGAATTTGTATCTAATTTTTTTTTTATTAGAATCGAATATTCTCTTATTCAAATCAAATTATTTAATATTTTATTTAATGAATTTCATTTTTATGAAAATTTAAACATTTCTATAAATATTATTTTTTTGTGGTATTTAATCACACGTAAATTTTAACAATTTCTAGTGCAAGGGAACAGAATAAAAAATCTAACTGTCCCAGCCAGGACACAAACCTGGATCTCCTGCTATCCGGGCCGGTGCGTTTTCCATTTATGCTACCGAGACAAGACTGATAAGTTACTAAATTCCCCCTAATCGTGTCGAGAGTCTAACCTCCGAGGCAGACGAATATATCGTCTTCTGCTCGGTGGAGCTGACATTGTCCAAGCTGTTTAAATGACTCTCGTGTTTTACATTTTAATTTTATAAATATTATTTTTTTGTGGTATTTAATGACACGTAAATTTTAACGGAACAGAATATACGTCTTGGCTGGGACAGTTAGATTTGTTATTCTGTTCCCTTGCACTAAAAATTGTTTAAACATTTCTCTTTTTTTATAGAGTTTTCAGGAATCTTGTGGCCCACTAGAATTGATCAAGAGGTTGTCTTTCCTTGTTAGGTAGGTTACCTATTAAAGAGACAGCTTTGATTGCTCTACAGTGTTCAGGATATAAGACGGACACAAATGTATAAATAAATAAGAAACATCAAATATTTTATATCAATAACAACAATAAATAATAATATCTAAAATTACCTTCAAAATAAAATCCGAGAGTTAGGGAAACATCATTGCCGATTACAACACTAAATAAATCATTATAGATGTAACCGCCTACGCAGAGTGTCGTAGGGAAGACATTATCCTTCAGTATCCAAATGAACGAAACCTATCAAATATTCGATCTATAGATAATGTACGGTTCCTACTCATTGCACTTATTTCGGGACTTGCCACGAAGTCAAGAGTTCAGATTGAAATTAGTTTTAAACATTAAGGCTTAAATATTTCTTTTCCTTACATTTTCTCTTGTGCGTTTTATAATGTTGAGTTTTTTGTGGACAACAACTTCCACATCCACTGGACTCGTGAAGTCTTACGAAACCCCGTGTTCAGCTCGTACCATATGGTTTATGAGAATGATTTGATTTCCCTAATTCTGATTGAGATCTGACGTCTGGTCTCTACCACTTACTCGGCACAGCATAAACCACATTTTATAGAATATACCCCAGTCTGGCCGCCCTTTTGTTAAGCTTTTTTATTTTTCAAATATAAAATCAAAATTTGGTACTTAGGCTTTTCATTGCAAACCCTTGAAATAATTAATTTTGGTTGGTTAAAAGAGTGGTTTTGGAAGGAGAACCAATTTATAACCTATTATATTTGATTTAGTAAAAGTTGCAACATAATATAGGTGCAAAATTAATTTTCTGAAATTTAATATCTCATTTAAATAAATCATTGAAACTCTTATGGAGGAAGATATTTCCCAATATATCCACGATTACTGAGTTTTTCTGGCATTCTTTCTTTCCGGCCAGTCAGTTGCTTCCCAAAAAAATAAAAAAAAAAATCACCTTAGCATAGGCAGCTCTTGCCTGACGAACTTTTCCATAATATAGGAGATTACTTGTCACTTAGGTTATGAGTAGTAAACGAAGGTTTAGAAAATAACAACGCGCGCCTATGTGTGTGTTTTGAATATGGATTTGCAAAAATATCATAAGAGGAATAACGGAAAAGATATGGTAGATATTTTTAGGAGCAACGGTCGTAAAATTTCAGGTTAGTTTTGATTACATTTTCTTGAACTACCAGAAGGGATGTAATGAAGAAACAGCAAGAGAGGCATGCCTTATAGTACCTATAGAAGGAATATGCCTCATGTAGACATTAGAAAGTATTTCCTTCAACACTCTATAATTATTCTGAAGGCAAAGGAATATGCTAATTTTGCTAACTAAAGAAGATAAAATAGGTATAGAATGTAGTTTTCTCATTTATATTTTTTAATACTTACAAAAGGATGAATAAATATACTTTTACTAGAGTTTATATTCTAGCACAAGCGAATTTGTGTGAAAGGAGCGAGAACCAGAAGATGCATATTTTCATATCAATTGCTGAGGAGAAACTCTAGAATAAATGGAAGACTACAGGTACCTAGGGTCATTTTACAGCAGAAATAGAAAAATCCACTAAGATTTGGGAGAAAATTCTACAACAGCAAATAACCAAATTTCCAAGCAAATAACGTCTGCTATCAAATCTCAGTAGGTATATAAGGCGTTTCTGGCACACACAAATGGGGAAAATGGCGGACACCATGGTTTCCCGCCAAAACCTTTTACCTCTAAGCCTACCTCTTTGGATCATGGTAGCAGCGCTCAGGGTCTTACCTGTATGTCTACATCATCCCTGGTGACGTCGTACAACAGAGGAGCGAATTTCATACCTCATAGCTTGTGACGTAATAGGAGCAACCTATCTCCCAATGATACCAGAGATTTTAACGAACCTCATAGCTTGCGACTGTTGCAGGGAAACGAAGTTCAAAAACATTTAAAAAAGCACATTTTAAGGCACTTTACCTTCCAACTCTTTTTTATCAATATATGGTAATGAGCAGACTCATTGCCTTGGAAATGATGTATCTCTGAAGAGTTGCCGGCCGAACTCGGAGGGATCTCAAAAGAAATAACATTGCAAGAGAAGTGCTGGGGATGAAACGACTATCTGAGGCCCTAGAGAAGAAGCAAACTGAAATGGTTCGACATGTTTGACTGGTTACAGTTCACATACCACGAAAGTTCTTTTAGGGGAGGTCTACTAGAAAAAGACCAAGGAGCAGGCCAAGGATGTCATGGCTGGGCAGTCTTGCAAGAGTGGGAGAGAAGAGGAGAAAGCGTTTAGATCCAATGAGGACGATTGGCAAGACACTGAAAGGTTTGGCACGCTTGGGTAGACGTTCCTTCTAGGAAGGAAGGCTAAAATAGAATCGATTCTATTCCCTTGGATTTATTGTTTAAAATGTACGTGAGATTAAATACCAAAACAAAAACAATATTTATAAAAAATAAATAAAAAGTAAATAACGAGAGTCTGATAAATAGCTAGACAATGTCAGCTCCTTTGAGCATTAGACGATGTATTCGTCTTACTCGGAGGTTTAGACTCCCGGTACGAATGCGGGGAATTAAATATCTCATCTGTCTAGTGCAAGTGGTTGGCACACCGGTCCGGAAAGCAGGATATCCAGGTTCGAGCCCTGGCTTAGACAGATAGATTTTTTATTCTATTGCATTTATTGCTAAAATAGGAGGTGTAAAGCACTAAGGAGCGAAAAAGTCTCAAAATGAGGAGGTTTCAGAGAATGATTAATTCTCATATTTTTTTTGGAATTTTTATTTGAGAACTATCAATAAATATATCTGTGTGTCAGTTTCATTGCTTTAAACTAAATAATACGAGAAAACATTAGTCACTCGAACTTGAAATTGTTGGTTAACTTTCAATTATAATGTTCAGATATCGTACAATGACGAACTCAGCCATTTTTTTTTTATATTTATAAAAGATATGCCAAATTTCATTAAGAAAACAAATCAATTTAGCTAACTAACTGTAAAATTAAAACTAGCAGCTCTGATAAACACCCACTTCTGATTGCTATATTTCGCTGTAAAACTACTTAAATATTTATTTTATCAGTAAACACATTTTGTGGAGTTTTATTGCATTAAACTAAATATTACTGCCGCCGAAGTAAAAAAAAAAAAAATTATTTTCAACTTGTTCTTGAGATTTCATGAGATCCATTCCTCTTATTTGGTCCAATTTATCTAAGAGACGCACTTAGCTTTTCATTTGACATTTTAAATATATGCCAAATTTCATTAAGAAAGCAATTGTGGTTTCTAGGTCGTAAAATAAAAACTTGAGTACAACCCCTCCTTCTAAGTTTTTAATGTTTCTGCGAATTTCATAAAATATTTATTTTTTCAACAAACAATTCTTCATTGCTCTCACCTTATATAAAATTTACTCCCACAATATTGAAAATTTATTTTACTCTTACTTTACTCCGGTTTTCCTCAAACATGAATTTAACCGCTATCACCTGCTTGTTCTATAATATTAATTTATAAAAGCTATTGACTGATTATATTAGTATATCGAAATAAGGCATACAAAGTTATTAGTAGAGATTATGATAAAATCTCACTAAAGAACTAAAAATATATTATTAATATTGTAACCAGATAAATAATACTAATACTGATCATTTTTTAAGAACTTTTTTTTAAATTTAGCTAAAATTAATTAATTCGCTACAACTACTTAAGCTATAAATCTGATAATTATCTCAATAAGTATATGTGTTAAATAAAGTGCATATTTTGACCAGAGGCAAATTTGAGGCATTACTGTCCCGTAATGTTGTAATCGTTTATATGTATTTTTAAATAATCAGAACAACTTAATGATACTCCGGAAAGTTTAATCGAAAGTGCCTAATATCTCTGGAATTTCTTGGTTTTTCATACATCTTTGGTCATAATATGGAGGAAACACCAACGTGAAATGCAAGAAACGCATTAAATTTTGAAGTTCTTGAGTTCATGAGTAAGGCTGAGCCAGGTTATTGTTCGGTCGGCGATGAGCCTCAACGTCGAGACGCGAGTCCTGGAGAATCACGGATCGTATCTTTGTGCAATTCAGCTCTTGTAGAACGAGATTGCTAATACTCCAATGCACGCCATTCGATGAACCTCACGAAACGATGACTGGCTCTAGGCTGTCGGAACGGTTTGCCTGGCTCGAAAATAGGTCGACTTGATCGGATGAAGCCGGATTCGCTGCGTTCTAGCGAAAGTGAAAGCGGCGAAAGAGGTGAAAGGAGACACTTTCTACTCAAGAAGCCAGTACTAGGAGTCGCCGCCCTACCCCCGCCTATATGATTCTTGTACTTACTCTTATTATATGATTATATGTTATAAATTATAAGCCATGATTAAAATGATAAGCTATGGATTGGTACTCGCAGGCATATTATATGTGTGTTAATATATCAGCGTAATTCTTGAACCCCATTATTTGTTTTCATATCTTGTATCGATGAATGAAATTAGCTTCGCAACCTAACTAGATTTAATTTTTTTTTAAATCTTCATTTATGCGAATTCCGACCGAATGTAGCTAATTTTAAAGATTGAGAAAGGTGGGTTGAGGTTCTTCTCATGACAGATTGGTTGAAAAATTGTTTTCCAACCTTGTAGAAAATTTGGTTTAGAACAAAGAAACTTGACTCAGATTTGTTAACTGATACAATAAGTGATACAAGAGTTGTACTTCGATATTTCGGAATTAGAAGTGAGGGAGTAGATCAATAGTTTCACTTTTAACAGGAAAAAAAAAATAACAAAAAATTCTTTGATGGCAATGTATTAGCTTGCCATCTTCTAGGCAGACGATCATTTATACTTTATATTATCTTTCTTACTTTTATTAGTCTCGATTGTCAGGCACATCGAGCCAATATTAAAAACTAATGTCTTGCAATTTTTTTCATACCTGACTTTTACTGAAAACCTTTCTGACCAAACCCCAATAACTAATGTACTTATACACTACACGGTTTTTTAAGAACAAACAAATCACTTACTTTTATTTAAGTTCTTTTTTAATGAAACTTAAAAAGAACTTAAATAAAACCCCAGGCCAAGGACTTCCTGAAGAGGAATGAGAAAGATGAGGATGGAAGGTGGTAAAAATAGCACATCATCAATGTAAATTTTCATTAGTTTGATATTTCTCAACCACTAGCTAACTTCGTGTTCAAATATTATTAGACAATTCTTTGGTAGTTTAGCACCATCTTTCTTCACCATTACGGATTTCATATTATTTTAGTGGATTTACAGGAAGTAACTAAAAGGATACGTCAAAATTGTAAATTGCCCCCCCCCCCCAAAAAAAGTCCTAAACAAAAAACAAGAAAAAAGTAATAAGTCAGCCGTATTTTTTATTAATTAAATTTAAATTTAAATTACCATAACAATAAATCTGTACTCTAAAAACATTGATTATTAGGCTCATGATAACATCTACAGATCGATTGCATAGGAAACCTTTTTAAAATACAAGTTACAACTATAAATTATATTAGAATGCGAACATTTTTAGGGAAAAAAATGTATTAAATTAAGATCCTATATGACTGTATTCATTTTTCTGAAATGTTCTATAAACAAATATATTTTTGCATCAAACGTTCATTTTTAATGTTCATTCAATAGCGCGAACTGTGGTTTTGTCTTATTTCTCATCTATTGTTTCCCATTTGGGGAACATTTAAAATTATTTCTTCTTCAATACATAACTTAAGTACAGTCTGTGCTTTTGATTTTTAGCAATCAATAAATTAACGTAGCCATCATTATACAATAAACTATTAAATCCTGTCTAACATATTATTTATAAACATGAATCTGACTATGATAGACTAGAATTTGGTGTCGTACGATGTGAAGTGTAATTTCATAAAAGATTTTTTTATTATAAAACTAAAAAAAATAATATTAAAAATCATTATTTTATTTACAATTACTTAACATAATTAATTCCTAATAAGCAGTATGAAAAACATGTATAGAATATGCTAGGTGCAAAACGTGATCACCTTATTCTCATTCTCATGTACATTTTTACAGAAAACATATACCATAATAAGAAGGTTATTTAAGAATCAGGGGAAACGTTGAATTGCAAATAATAATGATAATAATAATAGTTATTCTTTAAAAAACATCTGTCCAATCTCTCCATTTAAAAAAAACAAACAAGGGACATGAAAAATCTGCTCTTTTTTTAGTTTTTTCTTAGTTTTTTTTTTTAAATAGTAATTGAAATGAAAAATTTTAAATGTGAATTTAGGATCAAGCTGAGTAAAGTGCTTTACCAAATTTTAAGAAGATTTTAAAGAACGCTTAAAGATTAAAAGCGTAATAAATACAAATTTCCTTTGTGGGTTCAATCGGAGTTTCATGTTCATGTGGCTATCGACATGTTTCAAGTTAGAATTGAAATCTGGCGAAACACCCTTTCACTATGCCCAGGTCAGACTGTAATTGTCCATTAACATATATGTTAGTGTCTTGTGTTGACAGACACATTACATTGAGAAAATCATGAATATGTTTTAAAAAGAAACAAGAAAAACTCTTTAACTCTTGGACTTAAGAATTCAGCTATAAATTATCATAAGGCGGACTGCATGTCAAGTTATTGTGATTATCTTCTGAAAGACTGGACGCTAAATAAAAGAGCTGAGGCTAAATTGAACTCCTTCCACTGAAGAAAATTCTTCGAAGGTTCCAGGATCGAGTCGGTTTGATTTTATCTTTTTGCTTTTTTAAATTAGAAATGTTGAAGATGATCGGGTTTCGGCCAAGACCAAAATAAATACACTAAAATAAATTGTGCATTAAAAGCCAACGTATAGAGTATCGTGAGGCCTAAAACTACATACACACACATAATTATTTAAATTATTTTTCTCTGGTCCAAGCCAATTGTTTTTAACAAAAGATATATATATATATA
>KZ808708.1:147189-158363 GCA_000696205.2 Oncopeltus fasciatus
TTATTTTTTTATTATTTTTTTAATAAATAAACACTTGTATTGGTAAATATTCTTTCCTGTTTCAATCCAAGACTAAAATGATTATTCAGACATACGTTATATAAACGAGCAAATATTTTTTATTGTAAGATAAATTTTCTGAAAACAGAATTATACTGAAAATATTTTAATGATTTAGCATTCTTCCTTCTTTCATTGCTGATTTCCTTGAAAAAACCTATTTCAATTAATGAATCATTAATCGCAAGAAATGCGTTAACTAAGCCAATTTCCCATACTTTAATTAAGATTAACAGAAATCCCGTAAATGCCGAATTATATCTTATCAGCCGGAGAGATGAATGATATCAACACAGAATTTTTTTTTAATGTTTACAATAAAATGCCTGATGACGAATTTGGTTTTCACATTTTAAAATATGAGGCTCCACTCAACACACGAAATTACATTTTTAAATATCTTCCTTAATGAACCTTTTTTGTCTTTTATGAATTTTATACAGTATAAATTTTATAAAACTACATTTATCACTTGTTAATTTGTATACATTTATTTCTAAAAGTAAGTAATAAAAAATAATTTAAGTATTTAACTGTTTGTCTCTTTCAAAAAACCTCTATCCCCTTCGAACAATTTCAGTCATTAATGAATTCATCTTAAGTTTTACAATTAAAATCGTTAAATAACGAATTTGGTTTCATAATTTTATAAATAGTGGACGCTATANTTATAGAATAAACTTTTTCGTAAAAACGTTAAAGAACAACAACATCAGAAAATTGCATTTCATACCTGGTATATATGTATATAGGCCCCTAAACTGCATAGGATAGGGGATTGGTCTATGATTAAATAATATATATAAGATCATATATTTAGCTTCTCCAATACAGGGCCGGTAAAAATCTATTCAAATTTGACATCATATTACCAACGTATTTACGTTAAGGAGCTAAAAATATTTTAATTCAAGGAAATTATATCATGATATGATGGAACAGTTGTTTTGATGTACGTACCAGTAAATATTTTCTCAATTGTAATATGTGATATGAAATTCTTGCATTTTTACGCTGTGAATCACATCTTCAAATAATTGTCTTTTCTTTCGACAATCCGATATTAATACTAATAACCCATATTAATGAAAAAAACAGATAATAATATTTTTCCCTGGTTTTACTTTTGCCTTATATGTAAATCATTTAAGGTCATATGGGCGACAATTAATTATTTCAATGCAGCAAGACAAATAACACATTCAGTGCAGGGAGAGTCAGTAGGAAATATAAGTGTGAATTATTGTGTCACATTTTCCCTGAATTTTCCTGAAGGTAGACTTCACACAAATGGCGTAGGGCAGTTAGGAGAACATTGATAAGTTTTATCAGAATATAAGATGTTTTTGTCAACAGTGCATAGAAAAAACGCTTTAGCGAACCAAAAGACAAGTAGTTAGGTTGGCTTTTCTAATGGAGTGGTTTTGACCGTTTATTAGTAGATGTTTTTTAGTTGAAAGCCATGTTTTTATGGAAATTCTATATAATAATTTATAGAATAATAATAATTCAACAACCCTGAAGATGGCTTACAACGTAAGCCAAAATGTTCGCAGATAATTACAAAATACACATTTTTTATAATTGTACTTTTTGAATCTACCTTGACCGATCCTTAACTGAAAAACATCTAGTAGCAGTTAGGGAAGCAGTTCTAATGAAAGGTTTTTTGAAAAAAAATTCGTAATCTTCTTCGCATCTTTCGATTTGATAGATTAAGTAATAGATTACATTAGTAAATATGGCCGTGACCTACCCATGGTTGATTTCTTAACTCAGTCAAGACCCCACGGATGATGGTTTTTATTTTTGTTGATCTTTTGTACAGCCCGACCTATGGTCATAAAAAAAATAGCGAGAATCATTTTTATTCTTTTTCTGCAATATGAAAGTAGTGCTGCCGAACTATATTGAGATGGAGGAAATACAGAGTAGTCGTTAATCCTTAGGATATATGTTAAACTAATAATAATAAAGACAGTAGAATATAAAATACAGCATAAAAATTAAATATAAATTCTATAAAATTAAATAACAAAGATTAAAGCGTAAACAAACGCAGAATCTTGTTGATAATTCATTCTTAAATCCGATAAATTTGATTGTTCACTGAGTTACAGCACCATCGTGTCATCCGATAATCCAGGAATGATGAACACTAAAATATATTTATATGTATGTGAACACTACCTATAAATATATTTTATTGGCCAATGTTTTTGGTGTTTCATTTTCATGTGGCGAATAAGAAAAGAAAATATAAAAAACAGGAGTGTGGTTTTATCAAAAATTAAAATAATTTAATTTAATTTTAAATACTGTTATTAGTTGTGGTATTTACACTCATGTAAATTTTATACAATAAATGCAAGGGAATAGAATTTAAAAAATCTTACTAGTAGGGACTACTGAGGTAGGAAGATTTTTTAATTCTATTCCTTGCATTTATTGTATAAAATAGTCTGAGTTTTGTTTATTGTAATGAAACATGACTTGTGGCATTCATATACGAATAGAAAGGCTATGTTTATATTTGGTAATATTTTGTTATGTAGAGTGAAACGCACAGAACATATGTTTCTTAATAAATAAATAAATTATCCCTTATTTGAACCATAGCATGAGTTTATCTAAACTTGTAATTTAAAATAATGTTCTAGGACCTACAATTTATATTAATGCTATAAAAATTGTTATGTTAACTGCTGTTAATAAGCAAAATTCGATCAAAATGTGGGGGGGGGCTTATCTTAGACCTACATTTCGAATAAAATTTATTGCTATATTAACCAATATATTTCAACCATTTTACTGAAAAGAAACAATAAAATAAACTTATTTGAAGATTATTTAGTCCTTTCTATGTGTTCTTATTAGAGCATTCAATAGTACATTCGGGAGTCTTCGATGATTTCAATAAAGGAAAAGATTCCATTCTTTACAATTTTTAGTGCGAGGGAACAGAATAAAAATCTAACTGTCCCAGCCAGGACTCGAACCTGGATCTCCTGCTATCCGGGCCGGTGCATTTACCAATTATGCTACCAGGACGAGTCTGATAAGTTATTAAATTCCCCGCACTAGTAGCATAATTGGTAAATGCTACCGGCCAGGATAGCAGGAGATTCAGGTTCGAGTCCTGGCTGGGACAGTTAGATTTTTATTCTGTTTCCTTGCACTAAAAATTGGTAAAATTTACGTGGGATTAAATACCACAAAAAAATAATATTTATCAATTCTTCACTTCAAATATATTCATTTAAAGAATATATTTGTTCTTTTAAAGACTGGGCAATTTCAATTTGGGAAATAGATAATGCGACGCTTTTCCTTAGAAGCGCTTTAAAAGAACAAATATATTCTTGAAATGTGAAGAATTAAATTAATATTTTTCCACATTTAAATAAAATTATGAAAATTAGATTAAGTAAAATTGTCACCCTACAATAAAGTAGAATACTATCAGACGTAATTGTAATTAAATATGGAAGGTAAAAATCAATTTGAAATATAATTTAGGTTTAGGAGGAGGCAGAATCTGTAAATCATAATTAAAGTTGTGGCAAAGAATAATAATAGGCATACTTAATAAACTTAATAAATAGAGAAATAAGTATAGGATTTAATTTTTTTGTCATAAAATTTGAATGAAAAACGTATTAAGAGGGTTGACCCCTTAAAATTTCTCCCACTCCTGTCCATCTATTGATCGTTTCAGTGACCTGACTCATTTAGTGACCATTACTTTTAATTAATGCCACATTTAATAGAACATGGGTCACCTGCAAGGGAAATTATCGTATACAAAAATGGAGAAGTCAAACAAAATATTATTATGAAAAATATTATTTATTATATAATATTTATAAAAATATTATATAGTATTTCATACAGCAATGTCCATTTAGTATGTTTTGAAGACGGGAAATCAGTTCTTTTTACGTAAAGGACTTGTAATTTATATGTAGTAGTACGGCCTTATGGAAATTTTAACTAATAATAATAAATTGTAGGTTAGTATGAGAACAGTGATTCTCATCTCAAATTGAAATCACTTGTCGCTTAAGAATATTTAAACAGAATAGAATATACAAATGTTTCTCAGAGGGGAGTGCTGGTCGTATCTAAGAGTATGGGCATAGTGCGTCAGCCCCGGAGCCCACAGAATAAATTACACCGATCTGATGACAAGCTGGCCGAAGGCCTTGGGTGGGCGGGTAGTGTGGCAGTCAGCTTCCAGCTGCATGACAACCATCATGGCCTACCATCCTGCAAGATTTGAATGAAGCACTTCCCGTATGCCTCTCGTCCAAGGCAAGTCAACATTCTTGTAGCCATCCATATTCCTCTCATGTATCTTTCTATTTTCACAAAGAAAAACTTTGTTGCAATGGAAAATAGTTATCTTCGTTTTTCCTCTAACCTTCATATTTTACTAAACACGTTTCACTTCCAAGTCTCTATTATAAAGAATATAATAGTACTGAAAAAAAAAAAAAAAAACTTCAGTGGTTTTCCTATTTAACCATATTAACATACCAAAGAAAGCTTCCTTATCTGCCTCTATACCGTATTCAAGGGCGTAATAACCTAAATGTTTATCGCCTGAACAAAATAAAGCATGTCTATACCTTATTTAGTACATATTGACCGTATTTAAACATTAAGATCATTGGGAAGAGCTATTGGGTTAACCACTCTATTCTATACCACCTGGGCAGTATTCTATTCTATACACCATAGCTGAGCAGTCTTTAGCAGTATTCTATACACCATATCTGGGCAGTCTTTAATTCTCAATAAAAGACTGTCTGCGGCGGGACTCAAACCCGTAAAATAGGTGTGAGAGTTTTATTTGCACTCCATAGGCTAAGCCAGTGCCCAAATATAGTTCAAAACTTAGTTAGTCACAGATCAGGAATTTTTTTTTTTTTTTTTTTTTTTTTTGAGAAAATAAAATTGATATAGTAGAAAAGTTAAATAAGATAGAACAAATAAATTTACATATTGAATTGTTTTTATAATAACCAATTATTTCCATTTTTTTTCATTTAAAAACATTAAAGCAACGTGTGAGCATTATTTCAGCGGATCATGATGTCTTTGCATGGTGGGAGTGTGATATCACTGCTATTTTCTGAAAGCTCTTCAAATCACGTGATTTGACAGTTCATGCTGAAGTTCTGAACAAACCCGTCCTTGTTGCAACAAAATCCTACGTGGTTTTCATTTGGAAAAGGGGGAAAAAAATTACTTCGTAGAAAGACAAAAAAAAATTGTTACAAAATAAATATAAAAAATTAAGTAAGGCATCTCAAATTTAGATTTCATTATGAGTAGAATACAATATATATTTGTTAATAGCAATTCATGCACATAAGCTTCGATTGCTATCATTGCTATAATTGGGTATTGTTTTATTCAGAAACGTCAATGTTTCAGCTTACAATGTAAGCCATCTTTAAAAAGTGTTCAATAAAAAATATTTGTTAGTGACAGAAGAAGATTTTCGATTATATTTTAGAAAGATAAATGTTTCACTTTTAGTGTTGTTGGGAACAGAGAGTAATGTTGCTCGGGCAGAGCGCCTCGGATGACAGCGTCCTTGCCCGCAATGTGACAAACCACCACGACGAGAGTTGCTGCTCTGAATCCAGCGAGAGCCTTGCTCGCCCCGCTAGTCCGGGAGGAGAGCACGATCTCCAAGCCATCATCTGACGAGCCGAGGTCAGTCAACTTACTCAGAAGGACTTACTTAGAGATTCGGAAGAGAGTTAGAGTCCGAACACCTCCTCACTAGTACCATCCGTCACAGGACTATCGAAGTGGAGGAATCGCAGTTTTGCACCTAACTCCCAAGATTGATATGTGTTGTCGTCCCAAGTTCAGATATGCAGGTCTAAATCTGTCCCAAACAAACAATCATAAATATACATCTAAATAGTCGTTGCTGGAGAAATTAGTCAGGGTTTCGGCCAGGATCAGGAAAATAAAACACTCCAAAATTGTTGGGTAATTTCTCCAGCATAAGACTCGACGGCTAACGAACCTCCAACCATGTCAACTAAACAGGAGTCAATAAAATTAATGTCATCTTCACTATTACTCTGCTTTTAGCAAATTCCGAAGGAATTTCAGTTGTTCTCATACCAGATTTTTTTAAAATTAGATTTACTTACACAGAGTTGTTAAATAAATATTTCAGAAGCTGAGAAAATATAACAATTAGGATAGAGATTTACCTGAATCCAAAATATAAATGCTAACAACCTGAAATGATTTGTCTTTCTTATAGATTTAAATCTAAAATGAAAGACTGAGTTAGTTACTGATCAAAACCCAACGATTAGGGGGAAGAAATACAAACTGAATTGTTGAGAGCAATAGGTTAACTATTATGGGAAGAATAATATCCAATAAAACCAAAAATTAATACTTTAAAATATGTTTTATTTAAAATTTATAACAGCTTCTCTAATATTCCTAAAATCTTCTTAGATGTCCTTCGTATGTAATTAATATTTTTTGTAAATAATTTCTTAATTATTTTATTTTATTTATTTTTGCTATTAGAGAAAGATTCAAAAGATCTATCTAGGTAACATAGTTTTCAGGGTATTGACACTCGACAAAGGTTTGCTTTCTAATGCTTTCTTTTATTCCTAGTGCTGCCTCTGTGATCTGTTTGCCACCAAATTATGTGTGAATGCTTGGCAAGAAAAAACTTAAGCTAGTAATTTAAAGTTCTTGTAAACCACCACTCCCAATTGTTCAATTTCAGTGTGAAACTCCTGTTATGGCCACTGGAGCTTGAGTACCATTTATAATCAAGTACAGATTTTCAGGTTTAATCCCTGTCTACTTGTGATGTGATTTTGCTTATTACCTAATTACATATCAATGCGTTATATTTTATTAAAGGGAATATATATATATNTTGGCAGATAATAAATATATACAAAATTTATATAAAATTTAGCAAAAGGATATCACTTATTGCAGACGAGGAGTTTTTAACAAAGGCTCGAAACGTTGCATTGTCTTTGACATTAGTTAACATGTTTATTGTAATAACAAAACCTATAATAAGTAGGACATGAGCTCTAATTTCTGTTTATATTAATTTCTATCTCCTCCACATGTAACCCAAATAATATTAAAAAAAACTATAAAATGTATGATTATTAATCAAACCTGTATTTTTTTTCAAATATACAATAATAATTTTATAAACTAATATTGACTTTTTCAAAATTTCTTTTACTTTTTAAAAATCTTGAATAGGCTTTTTGCTAGGTGTTTTCTTTCATTTTATGCAACATAAAATCTTTTATTTTTAATATTATCTTGAGCAAAAGATAAATTATCTAAAGGGTTATTATAACTACCAATGAATATAGAACTATCATCCCTTCTGTAATCCGTCATCATTGGTTTCTGTTAAGATGGTCAGAGAAGATGGTTTGCAGAAACCAATGAAGACAGATTACAGAAGGTATGACAGTTGAGCAAAAGATTTTATGTAATAGAAGGTTACCTTTTACTATAAGTTTCAACTTATCCGTATTTGATATATTGACGTGATACTGCAGTTTATAAATTATGTTTTAATTTCCTTATAACGGAATCAGAGACATTTCAACCCATTCTACCATCTAGATACCAAAAAATGACAGTCACTATTATATAAACATGTGAGTATGTGTTAAGATTCTTCAAAACAGACTTGATGTTGAGGAATTCGCTTGTTTGTGCAATGATGACCTTTGATTTGTAGTCGGTAATTCTGAAAGGAGGAAGGAGGAAATTGTTGAAAGAATTAATTAATTAGTTAGATTGATATTTAAGATGTTTGCTAAATATCAATCTAAACTAAATTTAGAATTTAGTAATTTATTACTATTCGAGGTTTATTTTCGTTGTTCAAAATTTTATTTGTAAATATATTTCCAAAATCAATTGGTATGAAGTTAATAAGCCAAATGATGGTTCTCGCAATTATGATATCCTTAAGTCGTGCCCTTGGCAAGCTTTTTTTTGAAGAATGTCTTTTAAAAGCTTGCTTCCAGAGCCATTAAATAGAGTGGGAACCTGTAGATCATTCATTTTTCATATAACTATGTATTTAAGAAACAAAGGAGAAGAAAAAATCCTCTCTCAAAAGGAATTACGCCTAATATATAACGTTCAAATAAACATAGTAAAATATTTTTGTTATTCTTTTTTATGATAACTGGGCTCTAGCTTCCATGATCTTCATTTAAAGGCAACATAGATCGGGGGCATGGTAACCAAAGTGGTTACGTCACTGGACTCCTGAGCCAAAACCCCAATGTTGGGTTCTTGGTACATAGCTCAGAATGCACAGTTGGTGCATTTTTCTTTCTGCTCTTCTGTTTGCAATGATCCAGATCATTTCTAGGAACACACAGCCCCGATTGGGTACCAATAGTCAACGAGTGGGAAACATCCAGTTGATCAGATTGGTGTGCTGTGGGATCAGCTTTTAGTGTGCCATGAACACATCGTTAACATGTGCTCTTCTAGGCAGGTAGCAGGGCTGATGAATGATAAAATACAGCATATATAGACAGAACTAAAATCGGTTTTTGAAGTGGATTTCTTTTTTTAGTAGAGATACAACAGACTCATGAATAAGATATCCAATCACACGATAGAAAACAAACTGAAGTTCTACAAAACCTTATTACGACCAATCTTGACTTACGGAGTAGAAATCTGGGGTGCCGCCAAGCCTTCCAACATCCAAAGAATCCAGTCCTTCAATCCAAAACCCTGAGAATAATTGAAAATGCTCCCTATTATGTATCCAATCCATCCCTTCACCACGATCTTATTATCCCTTTTGTTCAAGTCTTCATTCCTTTCCGCTTCACCCTTTTTCACAGTAAACTGCCATACCATCCTAATCCTAAGCACAGACCATGTCCTCCAATTCCAACTCCAACCCCTGCAACCCTCCCCGTCGACTCAAACGAACCTGGGAAGATAATCTGTAAATAATTTGAGAGTGGTGTCATTGGTCACCTTCTCTCCTCATGTGATTGACATTGAATGTCATTTTATCTTTTAAATTTATTGTGATCAAATTACAAAATTTACTGTTAAGTTTTACTTTAACGGAATGTAATAAGTAAATAGATAAATAAAATAAAAAGTAGTGATACTGTCGCCAATGGCAGGTCTGTAAGTAATTTAGAATATTTATTGTACCTCTCTTCTTGAATGTTATTGGGATGAGTTAATAAATAAACCATTCACTCAGAGTGTGATCGATTGCTTAAGATTTTACAGTTAGACATGATAAGAAAAGCTATATAATTCTCTATAATTCACATTCATTGTTGCATTCTGCTGAAAATTTCATTAATGATCAATGATACTCTTGCAAAACTACATATGATTTCGGCGTTCTAACCCATTTAATGCCCAATTCCGGCATTTTCCTTCATTTGTAAACCATTTTAATTTTAGTAGATTTCTCGTTTGGAAATCAGCCCATTCATATTAGTAACATGACGCGATTTTCAGAAAATTTAACCGAATCATATTTAGAAGGGACTAAAAAAAAAACCGCCCCATTCAAAATTGTGTTATTTTTGTATTTTGTGCATGTTAGCACTGGTGATTACTACTTTTCTAATAAAGAAACTGAACTCGATATAAATATATTTAGCAAAATTTTAAACAAATTATTAATTAGCTAAAATCGATCGAATGGAAAGGAGTTTAGAGGTATACCGAATAGAGAAATTGTCAATATTTTAGGGTAAAGAAAAAAAAAACACAAAAGGCAGTATTAAGGATCACGGTACCCTACCTTGACGCATTTTCATGTTGGAAATCAAACATAAACACTATACTACCAAAAGCACGCTACGACCCCACCTCTTTCCGATTAATATTTTAATAGTAAGGGAAGAAAGAAAGGGTATAATGAGAGAAAATTGGGGAGAGAGAAAGAGATAGTCCTAAGATGATTTTAGTTGGGGAGAAAACAATAATAATTGAAATTAGAATAATAGAGAAACTATTGTATTCTCATGACATTGTATTTCTACAGCCCTGAAGATGGCTTACAATGTAAGCCGAAACGTTGGCAGATAATCCTTTATTAAAAATATACATTTTTTTTTAATTTTTTTTTTTTGGATCTACCTCGACCGGACCCCAACTAAAATCATCTTAGAATAATATCTACGGTCAACAAACTCTCCTTTTAGTAAGAGATAGTGAAAAAAAGAGAATTTCTTGGGCTTCAAAGAGACTGACAACTTTTCTTTCATAAATACATCGAACTTGTATATAATCTCTCTAGGAATTCTAAACACTTACCTGCTGTACTTTTACAATGTGACCTGAAGTTGTACTACACTACTAAAAAGTTAGATGATTCATTCGGAACTTTTGGAATTTTAGCTAATTAAGACATTTCTAATAGGCTAAAAAGTGATTAGTTGCGCAATGGCTTTCGTGTATTTATTTTTATTTGTAAATTACAGATTTGTCTTATGAAGTTAATAAATATTATCCACCATATTTTTCAATAGAACATTAGTGAATTCATAAAGGCATGATTATTTCTCTTAGTGGAAATGGTGTTTCTGTTTTTAGACCTCAATTTCATCCTAATTATATAATAGTCGTGTGGGGTCTAATAAACAATAATCTAGCAGTTTTATCTTTTTTGTAGAACATTACATAATAATATTTTATAATATAGCATGATTTAAGAGCAAGGGTTTCTGGTTCTTCTCAGATTTTCAAGAAATGCAAATGTTGGACTACAGATTGAATTTCAGTCTTACAGGAGTTTTTTTTTTTTTTTTTTTAATAGTTTGTTTTCTGCATGTTCTACGCGAACATGAAGCCTACGGGCTTCGACGGTCGTCAGAAGTATTTACCGTTTCTTCTTCCGGGTTGGACCGTGTCAAATTGGTGTAATTTGCCGAGCTTTCGCACATCATGTGATGGCTTTTTCTCTTTTCAGCCCTGAAGAAGCCATCACATGATGTGCGAAAGCTCGGCAAATAACACCAATTTGACACGGTCCAACCCGGAAGAAGAAACGGTAAATACATCTGACGACCGTC
>KZ808708.1:162245-175699 GCA_000696205.2 Oncopeltus fasciatus
AAAAAAAAAAAAAAAAAAAAAAAAAAAAAAAAAAAAAAAAAAAAAAAAAAAATTATAGATATGGTGCGAATTTAAGCATTATTTATTTGAGGTAAGAATGATGGAGATAGGACAATGAGATCACCATCGGGATGTTATAATGTAATTCCTAATGTAATCTGAAGTCAATATCTATTAATTTTAATCTCAATTTTTCTATATTAGTGTACCTGGATGACAACTCTATTGTCATATTTTTCATATGCATTTTAATATATCGTTGGATCATGTGCAAGTTAAATTTATGATAAGACAAAAACTAACAACTCCCCGAGCAAACTTATTAGACACTAAAATGATAGTCTGTAAACTTTTTATATGAGTGTGTGTCTGTCAACGATATATGGACATATATGTATCTGATAAATGCAAAATGATAGTCTAACTTCTTTTTTTTTTCTATGTAGGTAGGTAGGATCGGGTTTAGGGGCGATCAACTCAAGGATTATTACGCCCACATCTCACATATCCGTTCTCGCGTTTTTTTTTTTTTCTATGTAGTGGACATAATATATAATTTAGACTAATGAAAATCACCACTGACATGTTTATGGATAGAATAAATATTTTAGAAGTTATAAACTGAAATTTGAAATAATAGGAGTGGAGCTTCTTGACCTGTACCGTGAATATTAAGGTTTATAAACTGAAATTAACTGTTTTCATTATGAAATTTTAAATGCATTTTTAAATTAAAAATGAAAAGCTTAGTTTTTTATTGAGCAAAATGAAAGGATCCTGGGATAACATGAAATGTCATGTGAAAGTAAAAAATATAATTTACTGGAACTTTGCCAAATATTTAGTTAGTGCAATGAAACTCAACTCAGATTTGTTGAATGATAAATAAGATATATTTCCATAGAGTGGAGGATTACATACAAGGAAAGTTCAAATACTAATATTCATCAACAGCAAAAATGAGTAATTAACTTAGTTTACACAGCTCCTACACGGCTGACGTTTTCAAATTATAATTTTAAAAGATTTTATTTCTTTTCCTAAGTAATTATTTAAATTTTTTTACAAGATGTACAGTTGTTTTATAATTATGTCTAAATCTTTGTCAGAAATTATGACCCCAGATGGATAAGAAAATCATTACTTATAATTTCCAGTTTTACTTCTTAAAGATTTTATCTTCTGTTGTCCTATCGACTTATTTAATAAAATCAGAAATTTTCATGTTTCTCATGCAATGAAATCATATTAAATTTGAAATAAACTCAATTTACTTATCTCCTACTTGACTGGCTTCAAGGATTTTTACTACATTACAGTTACATTAACTGGGGTATTTTTTTTTTTCTCCAGAACCGGTTCCTTGGTAAAGCATTGACAAGATAACTCCTCTTTTAACTTGGAAACTAGGTACCTACTAACTAACTAAGTTACAAGCATAGGAAGGCGTCATTCGAAGATGAAGGCTTTTCAAGTGGCATGGAATGGGAAAATAAATCAGGGATAGACTGTGACTGGTCGCCCCGAAGAACTGTAGGATTCAAGGCAGCGTTTGAGCAAGTGCAACGAAAGGCCCATGCAGACGAGGTCAGGACCTTGGGTGATAGCCACTATCTCCAAGTGTCTTGCTCGACTCCCGCTATGACGTAAGGAGAGGAGGTTTGACGCGGGTGTCAGTGCTGCTGAGCATGCAATGGTCCCTACTGGGACACGGACGGCCGGTCCTCACAGCTCAGCACTTGCCCCTTCTCTCTTCTGAAACCATCCCTTTCTTTGATGACTTAGAGTCATCATTAGGGTGAAAGGCTTTAGACAGACTAATTTTTAGTCTTTAAGTAAATAAATAAAAATAAAGTGCATGTAATATGTGTGTGTTTTAGAATAACTTTCATCAGAATCAAAAATATTCCTAACAAAATTTAGAGTTCAGGTCATACTCCACTAATTTTACTAATTCATAGAATAATAATAAATTTTTCTATAATAATCATTTTAATGTAGACATCACCTTGTATTTAAATGAAAATAGCAGATGATGGATCCTAATGAATCTTTTTAAAAACCAATTATGAATCCTTAGATGATTTTAGTTGGGGTTTGGTCAAGGTAGATCCAAAAAACAAATTTATAAAATGTATTTTTTAATCAAGGATTATCTGCCAACGTTTCGGCTTACTTCAGGGCTAACATGAAGATGAGAGAGGACGTCCTGTCCCTAAGTTCACATTTCCATTACTGAACTAAAATCATCTAAGAATAATATCTACGGTAAAAAAAAAAAAAAAAAAAACTCTCCAAATATTTTATTTGGTTGTGGTTTTTTATCCCACGTAAATTTTAAACAATTAATGAGAGGGAATAGAATGGTGTAATGGCTTAACACACCAGCCCGGATAGCAGGAGATCCAGGTTCGATTCCTGGATGGGACAGATAGATTTTTTTATTCTATTCCGTCTCATTAATTGTTTAAAAAACTCTCCTTTTGGCCAATTATCAATTTTAAAGTTCATCTTAACAATTAACCAATTTCCATCATTCACAAAAACATATTTCAATTCATCTTTCAGTTGACAATAGTTGATATAGTAAAACGAAATTCATTAATATACAGATGGCTCCAAGACAGGACAGGCTATTCATCTATTGGATTTTATCACGCCCTCTCTTTGGCAGAGATTTATGAGATAAAAATGATAATAAAAGTATTATAAACGCGGTATATTTGGAATGCTGAAATAAAATGCTTACAAAATTTCTATTTATGAATTGGGCCTTTGAGTAATCAGCCCCGTACTGTTGTCACTCCACTGTAACACTAATGAAAATAATATGAAGAGTTCAAGTTGTATCGATACCAGGGCATAGTGGTATACTGGGAAATGAACAGACCAATCATTTTACAAAAATGAGAGCAAAGTAAATCATATCTCATTTAGACCAAACAAAATAAAGAAATAAACAGAAACTGTGTGATTTAACAGCAAAAGACATGATATAGGCATCGTCGTTTCCACAAATTTGACGTACCAACAACAACCAATATGAATTAGATAGCAGCTGTAAAATAATTTTTCTATCTCATTACAATATCAATCAATCACATCGAATGGTGAATGGCCTTGTGAGATGGTGCTTTGCCCATCTGAGAAACCGCAAAAATAGGAGACTGAGTTTGGAGATTCTTCCAAATGGTGCTCATGTGGAAATCTGCCATGTGCCACAAATACAACTCTAATCAAGCTACACAGTCTTGTGCTACCTATAGCCAGATCCTATTATACAGGAAATAACTGGAAACATTAAATTACGGAAGATGGCATGAGAAGGCAGAGACATAATTCAGAAATGTTTATCCAATTGCCTTACACGCAGAAGAACAGTCTCGCAAGGGGAACGCGTGATTGAAACTCATAAGGCCAGAGGCTGTTAGGAGGCCGAGGAAAGTCTACAGAAATTCGGTTTCAGCACGTCAAGGACTCAGCTGACTTCTATCGTGAGCTCGTCTCTTGTCGTGTCTTATGGAATAGCTTTGTTATTTTCAGCCACCGTATAGAAGGACCAATGTTGCATGAAACCTTAACCCAGAGATAATTTGAATAATACTCTTTAACTTCAAGTTAAATTAAAGCAACCTTGAAGGGATTTTCCACCCTTTTCTAAACGTTCAAGGCACAGACAGCTGGTATTCCTTATAAAAACCTCTCCAGGACAAGACTGGAATCAGTAGGGCTGGTTGGTTAGCCACTTGGATTCTTTAGGCTACGGTGACTCGAATTTGGACTAATTTAAAAGACGAGATAATATTTTCAAATATTACAATAGGCCTTTCTGAATGTCAGCCTAACAATAAATGTTTGAGGGTTTCAAACCCGACTTTCCGAATCTGGCGGGAGACTCCAGGAGTTAAATTTTTAACCGTGCAATCCTTTAGTGTAGATGTAGAGATGCCAGTTGCGGAGCTTGTGCGAAGTAAAAGATTTCTACCCTTATAAATATGGCGGTCGCTAAAATTTAGAGCTCCTACAAGGAACAGAGGGATGTCGTAGCTACATATCATGGCATCAACATGGAGCCGATCTACCTCGGAAAAAACTGTTGAAAGATATTTTGTATTCAATATTTTTTACTAAAATCAGCCAATGAATTACTATTTATATTTAATTAATAATTAGTTAATCGTCGAGACGAAAGTGATAAATTTTAACTCAAGAACTCTACATTCTGTTTATTATGGCACTAGATTTACCATATTGAAAGCATATATTTTTGATCTAGTATATTTAATAACATGGACTCGGTAAAACCCGAATTTCAGAAACAAAAATAATATAGTTTATTGGCAAGCTGTAAACTTGTGTAAAAAATTAAGTTGGATAAATACATGATTCATAAGAACTCGGTCTGGCTTATCTGAGACCAGAGTTGAACAAAATTTCAACTATCTTTATCTCGGATAGTAGATAAAGAATTGCTGATAAATTACCTATTTTTCCAGGTTTTAAATAAAGATAACTTCTTTATTCGTCACCTAAAGATATGAAATAATTTTTAGAAATTTAATAATTTGTAACTATTTTATTTTACATTATTTAAAATATTAGTTATTAATGGTTGACTAATATATAGACTTTTATTATGAATAACTATTCAGTTAGTTGTTATTTGTCAAATCGTGATGACAGTGCAAAAAACGTGCTAACTTAGCTTAAATAATGACATTAATTGTGGTATGTAATCCCACATTAAATTTTTACAAGAAATACAAAGGGAACCATAAATGTATTAATAAAACGACTAATTGCACACAAAAAAACTAGGTTCCAATCTAGGCAATTTATTTAATTAACACACTTAATAGCGTTTCCGTAAAACAACCCATAATTAGCTAGGAAACTCAAATATTTTGAGAACTGAACCCTCGTTGAGTTTCCCTTCAGAAATTTAATTCATATTTACTTCAGCAAATATTGTCTTTAAATTTTTGATTTTTTTTTTTTTTTTGTAACTTTAGTTTCCATTTGGGTTCGCAAATAACATAACACAAAATAACGCACTAATATTTTAGTTTGCCAAGCGCCTACATTTATTTTATATGTAATAACTGATTTTTTTTTTCAACTTTTATTTATTTATTACATTCTGTTAAATTAAAACATTTTGTAATTTGATCACCACAATGAATTAGAGAAAAAAAATGACATACAATATCAAACACATAAGGAGAGAAGATGACCAATGACACCACTCACAATTTATTTACAGATTATGTCCCTAGGAGGTCACGGGGCCATCTTCTTTTTAGTCGTCGAAGTGGATCATAGGGGTTGGAGTCCGATGACAGGGACTGGGCATATGGATTAGGGTGAAATTGGAGTTTACAGTGGAGGACCGTGAAGCGAGTGGAGATGAAGTCTTGGACGAATGGGATATTATAATCTTGATGTAGGGTAGAGTTCGAGACGTAGTATGGAGCATTTGCAATAACTCTTAGGATTTTGGATTGGAAGGATTGAATACGTGGGATGTTGGAAGGCTTAGCGGCACCCCAGAGTTCTGCACCGTATGTCTAGAACGGTCGTATTAGTGTTTTATATAGAGTCAGTTTATTCTCTGTTGTGAGCTGTGAACGCCTGTTTATTAGTCTGTATAAGAGTCCGTAGAGCCTGTTGAGTTCTTGTCGTTTGATTTTTATATGTTGGCTCCAATTAAGTCGTGAGTCAAGGTGGAACCCAAGGTAACGGACTGAATCAAAGAGGGGTATAGGTATACTATTAAATGTGACATTAGAGGGGGAATCTTTTCTTAGTTGAAAATTTACCTGTACGCATTCGGACTCAATAACTGATTTTAGAATAATGAAATATCTATATGTTCACTCGCTAGCGTAGCCATTATACATGGGGACAACACGGTTCTGCGTTTCGGCTCACTGTCTAATTTTGTACGTTTCGTTCACGTCAAGCAAAACCCTGCCGAACCAATAAACAGCTTTATCTAGAACGCTTATCACCGGATTCACTTTAAAAGATAACATTGACTGGGAGTATATCACTTGGGAGTAATATACTTCCCTGCGCTATTTTCAGAATTTTCAGAATTCTTAGTTTAGAAGATACCCCATGCACTGCTATCCTATCCACCTACTGTATCGCTTGCAGCCAGATCAATCACCCTTGTTCGCCTTTTCTCTATTTCTTATATTATTTATCAAATCATTTGTTATTAACCTAAGAAATATACTCTAGGGCCAAGACAATCCCTCTATAAGGTGCATTTGTCATAGCCCTGTAGCTAAAAGGCCTCCATTTTTAGCAGCGACGACAAAAGAATCGTCGTCGTAGAAAATCTTAAAGGTGCCTCTAATGCGATTTATAAATCGTTGAATTACGTCGGTTTATCAATGGCAGATATCGAATCCACTTGTGTAATCGCGATGCGTCGCGGAAAAAATAAGACAGTTTGCTAAAATGGAGAGTTTTTTTTACCGTAGATATTATTATTAGATGATTTAAGTTGGTGTTCGGTCAAGGTAGATTTTAAAAAAAATTTAGAAAAACCTTTCCAAGAAAAAAATTTTTTTTGGATCTATCTCGGCCGAACCCCAAATAATATCATCTAATAAGACAGTTTGTGTTTTCTTAATCACTGGGATTTTTAAGTCGAACATGTATTGATTTTTTATTTGAAACAATGTGTTCATATGTGAGGCTAGGCCTATGTTGCACGAAGTAAGCAATTAATCTGTTTGGGTCATCTGGATTTTATCCACCTAAATTAGTGTTGAGCACTAATGAACATTCGTCAGCGCCACTAAACGTAGAGTACTACCCAAATGAAGAGTTTTATTGACCATAGATTTATTATTATTAGATGTTTTTTTGTTGTTCTTTTTGGCGTTCGGTCAAGGTGGATTAAAAAATACAACTTTAAAAATATGTATTTTTAGATGTTTTAGATGTTGGCAGATAATTTTTAAAGATACATATTTTGTGGGTCTACTTTGACCGTAGAGTACTATGTTTGACTATTCGAGAATCAAGAAGGCCTGCAGCAAATTTAAACTATACACCAATCATAGCAGCCATGAAATTCTGGAGATGAAATACAGGACACTTTGCTCGAGGTACAGAACATAAAAGTATTTTTCAATTAAATGGCAGGAAATATTCGCCAAGTAAACTGCTCAGCGGCTTATAGCTGCCTCATTTGGTGATTTTTATTTATTTATTTTTTTCAAACATTATTCATTGTTGCTCAAGATACATGAAAGATATATTAAGTTCGTTGTGTCACGAAATGTGATCCATAGAAGTGGAGAAATACCTGAAATGTCAACTACGAATGCGACAAGTTTTTTTTTTCGGTTTGGTGAGCGTAATGTATAATTTAGAGTACTAAAACTAACAAAGATTCAAATGGAGAGTTTTTTACCGTAGATATTATTATTAGATGATTTTAGTTAGGGTTCGGTCAAGGTAGATCCCCCCTTTTGAAACAGGCCGCTCTCCCTTTGTACCTTCCGCCTCTTACCTTCCCCCACCCTTCCACCACCCACGGTCTGAAAAATTATGTTTTCTTCTCAGTCATGGAAATGTCAACTTAGGGACAGGATGTCCTCTCTCGTCTTAATGATAGGCAGGTGTGGTAAATTACTGTTTTAATGATATATCAATTTTTTTTTTAATAGGTTGTTGTCTGCATGTTTTTAAATTCTCTTACATAGCTTTCTACATTCATACTTTTAATATCACACTTTAAATTATGGTAATTCTATATTATAATATTTTCAATTATTATTGTATTCTCAAGACATTGTATTTCTATAGCCCTGAAGATGGCTTACAATGTAAGCCGAAACGTTGGCAGATAGTTTTCTAAAATACTTTTATTTTTTTAATTTGTATTTTTTGGATTTACCTTGACCGAACCCCAACAAAAAAAAATCTAATAATAATATCTACGGTAAAAAAAACTCTCCAATTAAATAATTAAGAGTTTTGGCCTACCTGTACTGACCATTTCTATTTTTAACAGTTTGTATGCCAGAATTAGTTGTTTTTTTCTTTAAATAAGAAATTTGACAGGTCAGTTTAAACGTAAAGAAAAAGGCAAAGTTCGTTATAGAGCAAAATCGGAGGAATGGGAGTTAACTAAGATGTCAAGTTCAAACACAGAAAGTTTTATCTTTACAATGTTATGAAAGCTTATGAAACTGAAACAAGATTTGTTTATTGATAAAATATATTTTTCATAAGTGTGTAGGGGATTGCATTGTAGGGGATACTGAGAAAAGATATTTCTAAATATCAACCTTGATTAGCGTTTTATGTAAAAATGTTATTGATCAAAACATAAGAATGTTAGTTTTTATACCAATTATGCTCAATAAACTTTTTCTTAACTAAAATAAGAAGATATCTGGATTATAAATATGTGTACAGATACACCCACACACACGCACACACATATATAAATTTATATGTACGTACGTATATATATATATACATTAATTTTCAGAAGTCGTGGCATTATACAACGTGGATAGCTTGAATTCCTTAAGCGAAATCAGTTAATGTTAAAGCTATTAAAAGTGAAGTGAAGGATTAAATTTTAGTCAGTTAAATGGAATTTTCAATACGGTCAAATTAGAAATTTCAATATAACATTTCAGTAAATAAACATGAAGTAAAATTAATCAAAACAGATAATTTAGTAGTAACAAAAGCTCATTTAGAACTGCTAATTTATAGCAGCTGTCAGCGATTCGTTCAAATATTCAATAAGGAAGTGAACTGAGTGCAATACAAATATCTTTCAATGATTATTATTCAATCAGATTTTTTAAAGAATATTATTTTATTTATGATTATTTATGATATAGTATTATCAAGATGAGGATACATACAAGAATTCTACCACTTATTACTAATTTCAAATCAATAGTGAGTTATGAAAATTGATATAATGCATGGAACTTTTCATTTCTAATTATAGTTTAAAATATGAGTTAATAAATGATTTAAATTCAAGTTAACAAATCCACTAAATTAATGAAGATTTTAAGCCATTAGTTTTGTAATTGTATGGGGAATTATTCTCATTTAGAATTTAAATTTTCATATCTTCCATATCTCTGTAGTTATTAAAGTTTACTTGTTTATTGAGATGGGTAAGAGAAGTCTNGTTAACTAAGATGTCAAGTTCAAACACAGAAAGTTTTATCTTTACAATGTTATGAAAGCTTATGAAACTGAAACAAGATTTGTTTATTGATAAAATATATTTTTCATAAGTGTGTAGGGGATTGCATTGTAGGGGATACTGAGAAAAGATATTTCTAAATATCAACCTTGATTAGCGTTTTATGTAAAAATGTTATTGATCAAAACATAAGAATGTTAGTTTTTATACCAATTATGCTCAATAAACTTTTTCTTAACTAAAATAAGAAGATATCTGGATTATAAATATGTGTACAGATACACCCACACACACGCACACACATATATAAATTTATATGTACGTACGTATATATATATATACATTAATTTTCAGAAGTCGTGGCATTATACAACGTGGATAGCTTGAATTCCTTAAGCGAAATCAGTTAATGTTAAAGCTATTAAAAGTGAAGTGAAGGATTAAATTTTAGTCAGTTAAATGGAATTTTCAATACGGTCAAATTAGAAATTTCAATATAACATTTCAGTAAATAAACATGAAGTAAAATTAATCAAAACAGATAATTTAGTAGTAACAAACGCTCATTTAGAACTGCTAATTTATAGCAGCTGTCAGCGATTCGTTCAAATATTCAATAAGGAAGTGAACTGAGTGCAATACAAATATCTTTCAATGATTATTATTCAATCAGATTTTTTAAAGAATATTATTTTATTTATGATTATTTATGATATAGTATTATCAAGATGAGGATACATACAAGAATTCTACCACTTATTACTAATTTCAAATCAATAGTGAGTTATGAAAATTGATATAATGCATGGAACTTTTCATTTCTAATTATAGTTTAAAATATGAGTTAATAAATGATTTAAATTCAAGTTAACAAATCCACTAAATTAATGAAGATTTTAAGCCATTAGTTTTGTAATTGTATGGGGAATTATTCTCATTTAGAATTTAAATTTTCATATCTTCCATATCTCTGTAGTTATTAAAGTTTACTTGTTTATTGAGATGGGTAAGAGAGGTCTCTTTGGACTTTACTCTACTTGATCTAAATAAATGAGCATTGAGTGCTCTCTTGTGTGCTCTCTATCTTTCCTGCTACAACCTGATTCCCATACCCCCTTTTTGACATACAAATTACTGACTGCCGACTACTGGACTTATAGTATTTTGTTTTCAAATAAGAAATTTGACAGGTCAGTTTAAACTTAAAGAGAAAGGCAAAGTTCTTTATAGAGCAAAATCGGAGGGAATGAAGTAATAAAAACTATTTATTCCATATAATAATAAAAATTATTACCATTTCTCGCCTACTTTACTCGTCGTTTCTTCACATCTGAAAAATTATGTTTTGCTGAATAATCGTCGAAATCCTTCGGTCGATATAATTTTCATTTATCCATAGAGATTTTTTGCGCCTAAGCTTTCTTCGAGCCCCTATTTTAATTTTTTTAATTTTCGGGGATTAGCCTGGCCAAACTACCACATCGATGGTCTTGTGATGCAGAAGATAATACCCGAATGCCTAGGTTAATGAAAAATATTTATATGATTCACCAAGAAGACCAACTAAGTAACATAAGATTTTTAAATGTGAGCCGAATCCTTATAGAGTTCTCGTATAGTCTAGCAATTATTTTGATCTGTTCTCATGCACTTAGTTCTTTATTGCATGAAATGAATGCAACAGACTCCTGCAGTTCGCACAATGCTTGTATCTTGACTTTTTCCGCCAAGTGCCACATATATTCTTGTTGCCGACTATCTCCTATCTCAGTTCAAGCCTTTCTTATTTTTCTCCGCTTTCTGTCACTCTGATCATTTCACTGCCACAGTGATCGTCCATCAGCTTGAGGAATGCTCTACTACTGCTCTCTATAAACCTCGATGGCAAGTTACCAGCTTATGTTGGAATTATACCACCATTATATACGTATGTAAAAAACTAAGATAATTACTCCCTGACAACCAAACAACCTAACAATACCTAATCTAATAATACCTTTCACATTATCCGGAAGATAGGGTCCAACTTCTCGCCTACCTTCTTATCCAACTCTTTGTNTCTTTTTTTTTCTATTAGAAGGGACGCGGCGCCTCCCAAGGACGTTCCGCCCACCTAAGGGCTCCAGACATGTCAGCTCACGGTCTGAGGGCCAGTTACGAGGTGAAGTACATAGTCATACACTGAAGTACTATTCAAGGATCATAAGCTATTCTCAGCTGATTAACTAATATGGATCAAATGTTTTGTTTGATTCCAATAACTCAATGGAAGTTGAATAAGGAACATTAATTTTTCGATAAATTTTAATTATGAAAACTCTAAGGGAACCTAAACTTATGAAAAAATAAAAGTATAAACCCTTCATGAAGTAGAAATACCTCCTCTTCTCTTAGCAAATAATATTTTGAATATTTCTTTTTTCTTTTCCTCCCAAGCATTGCAATCACAGAGGATCATTATTACCTCAAGATCAATGACTATTGTATTTTAAAAATACAAATAAATATATCATAAATTGGAATTATTTTTACTTTCATCGTTTATTGAAATAGAAAGACCCCATCATGTAATTTACAATCTATAACATTCATAATATTATATCTAACCGATTGCAATAAGAAGGATAAATAAGGAATGTGGTTTAGTAACAATATGAATGCTAGAGCGGTTATAGATAACAAAAAAAAACCATAAAATTTTGAACGAACTATATTTTTAACTTTTCTCGTTAAGAGTAAGTGAAAATCTGTTCGATGTTATTCAAATGTCACTACATAATTCCAACGATAATAGCTTGATTTTATTAGAGGAAATATCTAAGAAACATTATGAAAATTTAAAATGTGGAATATAAACACTAAATGATTTTTATTTAAGTTAATCTCTGAACTAGCCCATTTAGCAGTTTATGACGTCACAGTTCATACCCTTATTAGACTTATTTCAAATATGAAGTATAAACTTAGTCACTCTCTGGAACGTTGTTGACGTCGCGGGCTCTGGACAGGGGCGAACACGTCTCTCCAGCAGAGCTCAGAAACCACTCTTAACGCACAACATAGTAAGTAAGGGGAGCAGCTGAGAGGGGGGTACATGGCTGTCTCCCGGATCTAGAAATTTATTTTAATATTTTATTCAAAATTTTAATAAGTATCATATGCTAGCTATTAAATATATTTTTATGCTTTATCCAATAATTAATAACTATCCAATAATAGTCATATCAACGAACATTAGAAATCGATACTGATAAATAAAGAAGTTATAACATGCAATATTAACAATAGTTACATATTTACATATATAAATAAATAAATAAAGTTTTAAGGGAACCATAGTCCTTATAAAATTATTTTCTACTACAATATAAACGATTGAGATACTAGTAGAAAGAATTTCAGCTTATGAGATGTTTTTGTAACATGAATAAGTCTTTCAGCTTGAAGCAATAATGACACTCCGTGGCTGCAATGTCTAGAAAAAAAAAAAAAAAATGGAAAACTTTTTTTTTAAATTACTAGTCGAGCGCATTTATATATATTTTTGCGTAAGGTTAGGATTAAAAAACATTTCCATCTGTCATAAGAAACTCCTGAATAAAAAAATTGCTGCAGAATTCTCTAATGTTCTAAAACCACAAAGTTATCACTTCTTTAATTCCTATACCATGGGAAAACTATGAATTAAAAATCTCATAATAGAATGTGAATACCTGATCTTTTTTTTGCTTTTTTTGGATTTGGTGCCTTGACAAATCTATGCATTTGTCTGAATGTCACATTCTAAGGATGGGATCAGTGTAGAAGCGGGGTCTTTGACCTGGGCTATGACCTGTACAAGAACTGACCGAAAAGGAAGGCATGGCGTAAAATACCTGTTTTGCTCGTTACCAGTTTTCCTATGCTGACATAAGTGGTCCAACTTCTAATTGGTACTTAGGATTAGTCCTCAGGTGTAGGACTTAGGATTTTAGGGGTATACAATTATTTCTTGGAATGCAGAGAAAGGATCTTTCAGGTGACGCCTTTCATTAATATCTCCATGACAAAAGCCCTTTCAAAATTTTACACTGAGAAAATTGTGTATGCCATACATTTCAAACGGATTTTTAATATTCATCTTTCAAAAATTATTTTTCAGATATAACCCCGAGCAAAAGGAATAAGCCTCAACTATATTTAAATATGATTTTTTTTTTTTTTTTTTTTTTTTTTTTTTTTTTTTTTTTTTTTTTTTTTTTTTTTTTTTTTT
>KZ808709.1:6234-18568 GCA_000696205.2 Oncopeltus fasciatus
GGTCGTATTAGTGTTTTATATAGAGTCAGTTTATTCTCTGTTGTGAGCTTTGAACGCCTGTTTATAAGTCTGTAGAAGAGTCCGTAGCGTCTGTTGAGTTCTTGTCGTTTGATTTTTATATGTTGGCTCCAATTAAGTCGTGAGTCATGGTGGAACCCAAGTTAACGGACTGAATCAAGGAAGGATATAGGGATATTATTAAATATGATATTATAGGGGGAATCTTTTCTTAGTTGAAAATTTACCTGTACGCATTTCGACTCATTTATCTTAATTCTCCATTTGCTACACCAGTGCTGAATGGCATCTAGGTGGTTTTGTAGAATATTGGAAGCGGTTTTAGGATCAGGATGGGAAGTGAGGATCGCTTTGTCATCTGCAAATAGGGCCAGTAGGGTATTAGGATGGGTGGGGATGTCCGCAGTGTAAAGGGTGAAAAGGATAGATCCAAGCACACTGCCCTGTGGAACGCCCGCTTTCACAGGGAAGTGTTCGGAGTAATCTGATCCTTGCCGGACCCTAAAGAATCGGTTAGAGAGATAAGATTTAAGGATTAGATAGATGGTACTTGGGAATATGGACTCGGGGTAGGTTTCGAAGTATTAATCCGGTGATTAAATCATAGCCGGGTGCTTTGCGTTTAGGCAGATGGTTAATAATATACTTGACCTCAGATGGAGTTACTGCCCTAATCGGCAAGGACATTGGTAATGGTGTGTCCAGTGACTTCTCAACCTCTGAATTATTGGACAAACTGTTACGATCTGGATGAGGAGTAAATGATTCTCTTAGATGTCGAGCAAACATTTGGGCCTTGTCTTTGTCGGAAGAGGCCCAGGAGCCATCTTCTCGACGCAAGGGGGTGAAAGGTTCATGGTGTTTCAGAATTCTGCGAGTTGCAGTCCAGAGGAATTTGTCTACTGCTGAGAGGCTTGACATGTAGGCATTAACTGCCTTATTTCGTAAATTACCTAATTTTTGTTTTGCGAGACGGGATAGCTGGTTGAACTTCCTACGGTCTGAGGGATGCCTAAACCTGTGAAACAAGGCTCAAGCTTTACGCTTTGCCCGTATAAGGTTTTTAATTGAAACGGGGATGGGGTCTGGTGAATACGTAGTGGACTGGGTGCAGTTAGATTTTGAGTTTGCCTCCCAGAGACACTGCTGGATCGTGACAGTAAAGAACTGGACACTATCATCCAGCTCTTCAGGAGTTTTCAAGGAGACTCCGAGGTCAAGCGACTCTTCAAGTAGAGTTCTAAAAAATGGCCAGTCAATGGGACCATTTATTAGTGATGGTGGCAATTCTTTAGGGATGGGTGTGAGTGACAGTATCAGGAGTACAGGGCTATGGTCAGAGGAATGATCATTTAACGTAGTTACGGAGTGGTGAAAAGGAATAAGATTTTTACAGATGAAAAAATCCAGGATATCAGGAAGACGGGGAGTATCAGTGGGCCAGTAGGTAGGGGAGGAGGGACATAAAGTAGAGAAATTGTGAGAGGAAATAACATTATACAGAGCACGGCCACGGTAGTTGGTCGCTCTCGTGCCCCACTGAAGGTGTTTCGCATTATAGTCTCCGCCAGAGAGGAAACGGGGACCTAAGGATTTAAAGTGCTCTTGGAATTGGCTTGAGGTGACAGGTTTGTTAGGTGGGCAATACACTGCGGAAAGGGTAATTGGAGAAGTGGTAGTATGGATAGACACTGAAGTGAATTGGAGGGAGTCTGTGGGAGTGGAAGGTATCAACTGATGAGTATGGAAAGTGCGAATGAGGAGCGCAGTTCCACCATGAGCTCGTCCGTCTCGGTGATCAGTTCGGTAAGTTGTGTAGCCTGGTATGTAGAGTTTTTTATTTTTAGTTAGTCGTGTTTCGGTAAGTAATAGTACATCTATACCTTTATCTTCTAGTGCCAGTTTGAGTTTGTTTGTGTGTGTTTGGATGCCGTTAGCATTCCAAAGGAGGACGGACAAGGAATTAGGTTTGGAAGGATTCATTTTAAGATAGATGAGGAAGTCAATTTATCCAGTACTGTTGTCAGTAGGGTTATAAGAGGGGTGAGGAGGGCGCGGAAATCGGAGAAGAAGGAATGGAGCATGGCTTGGAGATCAAAGGAAGCTGGTGATGGAGGAACATGGGAGATGGCAGGTCGCTGCCTCCTGGGTGGCTGTCGTTGAGGAAGAGGCGCTTCTTGTCTGGGTTGGTCCGCCTGTGGCTGTTGAATCTGAGGTTAGTGTCTGCCCCGTGACAACGATCTCAGCCTGGGTTGTGGCTCCTGGTTGGTCGATTGTGGGGTCGCTCCCTGTCCACTTAGTGCGGCTCTGTAGGAGATTCCAGACTGGATGGTCCTTGAAGTGGGGCGTGGGTTCCTGGTTGGAGGCACCTGACGGTTCATTACCCTCTGCTTGACCTTCTTATATATGTCACAGCCCCTGTAGGTTGCAGGGTGGCTTTTCCCGCAGAGGGCACAGGTTGCTGGTTCCTCTTTTGGCAGACTACTGTGGTGTGTGCCACCACATTTTACGCACCTAGGGCTGTAGTTACAGCCAAACTTTGTATGCCCAAATTGCTGGCAGTTATGGCACTGAACTACTTCCCTTTTTACGTAGGGCTTTTCAACCCTTATTATTGTGTTGCATAGTGCCGGAATTGTGTAAATGTCTTGTATGTTTGGCGTTTTTTCGACATCTACAAAAAAGAGTGGTAGTGGTGCCTTGTCAATTCCTCTTCCAGGGCTTAATACATTGAGAATATTTTTTACTACGATCCCTAAGTCAGTTAGTTCTCCCCTAAAGTCTTCGATCGGTGTTGTGTGGTGGAGATTTCTAAATACGACTCGTAAAGTCCGTTCTTCCTGTAGTTGGTAAGTATGGAACTGGGCGCTTACCGACTTCAGATAGCGTACTATCTCCCTATACGTATCTGATGAGTCTGGGATTATTTTTGTATCTGTCTTTCGACTGATACATGTGTATTTCCCTCGGCCTACTTTCTCATCCAACTGTCTACACATCAGGCCGAAGTTCGCTATGTTTTTTACAAATATTGGAGGGGGCTTTGGTATTCTTGGGGTTTCTGTGGTCTCTATGTTCTCTTCATTAGTGAGAACGTTAAATGGGTTCGCAGTAAAAAATGGCGATGTTTCTGTTAGTTGTGTTGTATTCTGGGCGATTTCTGAGGGTGGGATTGTTGGTGGTGATGGAGGTCTATTTATGTTAGAGGGTTGGCTATTCTCATTGGTATTTTCACTCATGTTGGTGGCTGAAGATGACTTCGTGACTCTGTTATTATTCTCGTGTTTGGGCTTGTTTTTGGGGGGCGACATTTGAGAGCCTCCCGCTGAATGAGGGCGCTTTCCTTTCTTCGCTATTTTTTTGTGATGGTAAGCATCACTCATTACGTAAATATAATATAAAAATAACAAAAACAAAAACAACAGTAAATGTAAATATTTACTGCTCTTTATCGCTTAGCCGATAGTGTAAGCCGGCCGATAACAGCCGGCTGGCTGGGAGTTGTAGGGGACGCGCCTGACCAAGCACGTCTGCCTGTATGCCCCTCGCTACTAAAAAGAAATGAGTATTTCACTCACTTGCTGCGGGCTTGTTCCTCGGTGATATTCCTCGAAACTACGTCAACGTCTTCAGGTTGGCTACATCTTTAACTGTGACCAGTTTGGTAACAACTGAACACTTTTAATCACTTCAAAAGAAACAATTGCAGAGAGCTAACAAAACACGTCCTCTCTCTACAATGGCTGCTGTACAACTTAATAATAATAAAAATAAAGAATTTTTTTTTTAAGCATACGTAGCAGTAAATGGGCCTCAAAGCATTTATAGACGTGTGTTTTTTTTTCTTATCAATTGAAGTATAATTAAAGTTTGTTTATATAAAGAAATTAAGTAATGTTCATTAAACCACTTAAAAAATTAATATTGTTACATGTAATATGTTGCACGTCATATAAATAATAGTATTACTATCATTATTCTATATTTATTGAAATATTTATTTATTTTAGAAATTACATACTGCACAGCGTGCATCTTGCAATGTGCTCTCATAGTTTACAATTATTCTATATTAGATATACTATTCTATACTCTATGCATGTAAACATTATTCTACATTAAGCTTCACTCCGCAAACCTAAATCATTAATGAATTAATCCGATTTAATTATTGAATATTTAAATTAGATCAGTGAGTCCTATGAATGATTGTTAATTACTGGTTATTGAGACGTGGACAAAAGTAATTAGAATAAGAGAACGATCAAATTGAAAACTGTCAATATAGTTTATTACTGGTATTAGGAAAGACAATCTACTAGCCATAATGGATGTAAAATGTAATTTTCTTAAAATTGTGTTTAATAAAGTTTTATGAAATAAAATGTTGAAGAACATCTGAAATTAAAAAAGTTGTTTTATTTAAATATGTAAAGTAAGATCGAGAAATTAATCTCAGTGTTTTGGTTGGATGAATTCATTAAAAGTAGAATAGATCAAAGCACTTATAATTGAATGTTTTGAAAATAAAGAAGAATAAGGATTTGAGTCTACCGTTCCCCCTGATTACCCTTTCCAGAGTCCATACTAGCCTTTCACAAAGTATATCTGCACATCTTTAATGTGACAACAACCACGAGGAATCGTCTCGGTTACACGCAGCTCCGGCGTAAGAAAGCGTGTCATGTAAATATCTCGGTGGGATATTCTTAAAGCAAGCTGAGGGAGATAATGAAGGATCGAAGACGGGAGTGTGGAAGTTAGTTGATGGTTCAGGAGGCTTCGACATCGGCGAGAAAGGGGGCGGGGTTTGGAAACTCAGTGCCCTCTCTCCCCGGGCCCTGGTGTGCGCATAATTGGCGGTGAACATTATATATTGCGCCGGGCTCGAGAGCAATTAGGGCTGGGTTTTTCCAGGGTCTTGTTGGAAAGTTCCTTGAGAGTCAGCAGGGGCCAATTACCAAGATCCCGAAACACAAACAGCGAGGAGGAGCAGATCCCCCTCAAACTCCACGTCGACATACCTAGCTGCCGGAAAATCTTAGCCTCGGGACGTGATAAGGCAAAAACCGAGTGGACTTCCGAGGAGGCCCTTGTCCGTCGACGCCACAGGAAAAATATCTTAATTACAAAGAGGAGTGTTTATGTTTGTCTTCAAAGGCCGACAGTGTAAAAACTTTAAACGAGAGTTTATAAAGTTTTGTCAGTTGAAATTTGAGACTTAAGTTTATTTATCCGCTGACTTCAACTCTTCCCTGAATTCTCACAAAAAAGATGCGTTTGCTGAAATAATCTTACTGGCGAAAGAAAATGTATATCTTTGATCCAAATTAAGATTTGTTGGTTTAGGGAAAATAAATTTACTATTTCTCTCTTACTCAGTGATGATAACTTATAATTTATGACTAATTATATTTTATAATCGGCCATTCTGTGTAGATAAAAGTTAAATCATTTAAACATTGATTATGAAATTTATACATCCAGTTTATTGATGTAATTAAAAAATCTTAACATGGAAGAAATCTATAAATTTGGTCTTGGAACAGGCAGAAACTAAAAGGGTATATTCTTAAATTGATTGTATTCCTTGAACACATTTTCAATATATAATGTAATGAAATAGGTATTAACTACATACACTTGCGATATCAGGATGCATTAATAACAGTGAGAATGTACTGTAGTGCACAGGCCAAAAAACAAAACAAACATTAAAATGCAATATTCACAGTACTCAATTATAATATGGTTTTAATTTATTTTTCATATTATATTTTATCATTAATGGGTACTGAACTTTTTAATTACTTATTGTAATTATTGAGATTTCTGTCGTTGAAAATTTGTTATTTGAAAAGAAATCGTGCAATGCAATTATTCTTATTCTGTTTAAAAACTATATATATATATATATACATATATATATCAGTACTTGGTAGTGTTTACTTGGAAAGATTTTCTCTATATGCAAAGCTTTCACTTTTNTATATATGGGCACGACGGTTAAGGTACAGGGCTCCTCGAAGGTACCAGGTTCAATGCAGCCAACTATTTTTGGTATCGATTATGTGGAGTCGATTTATATTTGGCCTTTCATTTGGTGTCAAGCTCTTAAAATATTTATGAAGATTAACTAAAGAAATATTTTTGAAAATTAATTAGTGAGGTAATAAGATGCAAAAGTCGCAGCTCTAATCCCTCTGTTTTACTAAACCGCGAAAGCACAGCCCTTTGTTTTTACGCAAAGTCTCTATCAGCAAATCTTCATTAATATAATAAAAAAAAAGAAGACCTACGTATTATCAGTAAGATAAAATCTACTTACAAAAGAATAGCTTTTCATTTAACTTTGAGGGGGAGATAGTATTAGCGTCATTCCGAGCGAGCCGTCGTTGAATACTTATCGAGAATCATTAAAAGATGACATTTATGAATAAGAAAGTAACTAAGAGCGCTCGTAAAATAGGGCAGACGCCATAAAGCAGTATTTATACTCCTATTAGAGTAATATACGCCCCCTGGGTAGAGTCCGGGGACCAATTAGTGCCTCTCGCTACCAGAAGGTTGTCTGTACCTTCTGCCGACCACAGGACCATTTAAATCAACTCTCTAATTTCATTCATTTTGGAAATAGAGAAAAAAGCTATACTTCCCCCTCCCACTTAAGCTGAACAACCATTGTCAAGGTAGCTCTTCCAGAAAACTTCTCTGGAAGGAATAAAGAATAAAATAGAAAAAGTAAAAGTGATGTCATCATCAATTAACGAAATTAGTTGGATATCTGTAGTTTATTATGAGATTTATCCATGTCTTATTATATTCAGTTCTTTTGGACTAATATATATATGTTTAAATTGTTTTAGTTTAGTACAAAGACTATACTATTTAAAGTATATTAGTTGAAACGTTCCAGAAGAAAGAGGAGAACGGACCTGGTCGCCAGTCTAGCCTAAAGGATGTAACTTCTATGCCTAGCTCAGAGACTAGACGAAACAAAATGAATTAGAATCACTGGTTTTCATGAAAAAAAAAACAACAAAAAAACAAAACATACTCAAATTTTATAGAATCATTTCTATATATCATATTCTAACTGATGAATAAATAAATGATAATATACAAACTGTTTTTAATAGACTATATAAAATGCAAGAAAACGGGATACTGAACATATTAAAGAAAAAAAAAATATTCATAATATTCTGGGAGTAACATATCAATTAATTTCCCCATCTATTTTGTGTGTTACATTATGCATAATTTTTTTCTCTTTAATATGTTCCTTATACAGTTTTCAAGCATTTTATATAGTCGATTACACACAGTATTGTATTTTCATTTATTTATTAAATTGTTAGATTATGACATATAGACATGTTTCTATTATTTTAGCCCTGATGGCTTGTGGCCTAAAATTGAGGCCGAATTGTTGGCTATAATAAAAACATTTTTGGTAACAAATTAATTTTTAATACGTCAGCTACCAAGACACAATTCCTGACTATCCTCTTCTTATACAAATTCTACGGTCAATAAATTTACCTTCAAACCTAAATATTTTTCTTTTGAACAAAACTGACATTTTGAGAAAAATCTAATAGGTTATACGACTATAATTTCGATAAAATGTGTATCACTTGCAATGACTAACATAAACATATTTGCAAATAAAAAAGTGACAAACTTTGTTTTTTTCCCCTTAAGAAACAAATGGTAGATGTCTGCTAAATCTAATCTTATAAACTATTTAATTTGAATATTAATGCTGGAGGTTGATGGGAATCTGAGGTTTCATTATCTCGGTTGCGGTATGGAATTGCGATAATGAGGTAATGGTGCGCTACCAATCAGAGTGTAACTTCCAGCTGTCAAGTGTAACTAATCATCTGTCGAGGTGTACTGTTCGGAAGGAGGTAGCCCTTCTGTAAGTCTACCAAAGTGGTATACTCCCCCTCCTCCGGGCATTAAACTTTTAATCAAGTCGATCTGTCTGTTGTCAAATTTAAAATGTTTCCACCTCCCAGACGTCCGCTCCTGCCACCAAACGATGTAAAACCAATATAGCCTTCTCTGGGCCGCTATCCCATCATTTCGACCACGACGAGAGTGTGTATGCACACATGTGTAAGTGTGTGGGTTTGTGCCCAAGGGGAGCCCGGGTCCTTCATTACCATCAGACATACTTTCATCTGAGGCTTGGATTGACGGATCGTGTGGGCCTGCCTCTGGTGCCCCGACCTGTCTTACCTCTGTTCCATCTTCTCACTGGAGTACTAGACTGATTAAAAGTTCATAAAGATCCCAACAAATATATTTAAATAAAAACTCTAGCAATTAATTATTTGTGTAATTGTAGTCATCAATAATGAAATTTATTAGGAAAGAACACTAATAACCCTTAAACTTACTATCTAATCAATTTTGCTAGTGCTCCCAATTGCTTTATAACTTACGATAATTTATTAATTCTAATAAGTCACTATTACTATGCTGTTTACTATTTTCTAATTCAGGTGATTTATTTATTAGTACTAGCTATCAACGCATCACCTAGATATTCACTCATACTTAAACTAGTCTGAAAAGTTCGATCCCCGCCTGGAGCCAACTGTATTTTATCTAAATAGCTTAAGAATATATCACTTTATATTAAAATTTCACTAAAATAGATCTTCTATGTTCATTGAAAAATTATTTTTTTCTTGCCCACAGAAGACTAAGGCCAAGTCGAGTGGTTTAATTGAAAATAACATTCAGAATAAATTGATTTTTTTTTTGCAATATATATAACACGTTGTAATTACAATATATCAGTGATTAATGTACATATGCAAATATACTCATAAAATAATCTTTTTTCAGACCCTGTCATTTGATTAGATTTTTCTCAAAGTAAAGATGAGGGAGTTAAGTATAATAATGGTAGATCCGGGACGGGAGTATTGAAGAACCACCCAGTCAGCTTATATCTTAGACGTCTCGCGACTATGGAGCACGAAAAAATAGAACTCCCCGGTAATTAGAGTTCGATGAGGGGGGAGAGAGAGAGGAGGCAGGGGTTTGACGGACTAAACACCCCCCCCTTCCTGCTTCCAAGATAACAGGGGTGGCCACCCCTGTCAATCACCTGTCGCAGATTCCGCGCACTAGACTCCCCCCCGCCACCCACCAGCCTCTCTACTGCATTCCTCCTATGGAGCCTTACCTTTCTTCTGAACTGATTGAATCCTCAGAGAATGGACTATAGAAGTATTTAAGCGAGAGCATTCATTTCTCGTTCCACAAAAGTATTCATTATTCAAATATATATTTATTAAAACAAGTCAGTTAAAACGATAAAAGCAAAGTTTTATATTAAAATAAGCTATTAAATAATTTAAATATATAGGAAAAATAGTGCTTCAAAATGAAACACTTATTTTGTGCGAAATCCTTAGTCTCCAACTAAAAAAATTTAATTTATTTGAACCGTATAGGGAGCTAGAAAAAAAATCTTACTACCCCAGCCGAGAAGGTAGTAAGAATTTTGTATAGTTCCCTTTACGATTCAAATAATGAAATGTGGAATTACTTTAATACAAATATCAGCTTGGTCTTGGTAAACAAAAAGGACCTGCGGCCAAGCAGGGCGGGAAGAGAGCAGGAATTTTTTTATTCGAGTGTACCATTAATTTTAGTATTTTACATATTTTTTATAGCTCTTTTGTTTTTGTTTTTCTTTTTCCCGCTTGAAGATTGAATTTAGTGGGTTTGCGAGTACATCTGAGACTTACAATCTTACGTACCCTATGACAGTACGTATTTGAAGTGGCGCCCAGAGAGTTATGTGACGGAGCCCTTGTGTGCACTCTACCCCCTTTACAACCACAACTACATTACCTAGCGTCAAACCCTCCAGCGGTCATTCTCATTGGCAGGTTCCACGTGTGAATAGTTAGTAACTCCTGTACATCCCCCATGTATCACTTTAACTTCATAAATTAATCTTTTTTAATTTCATTCATTTAATAAATTAAACATAATTCGATGTTTTAAGACGGGCTTCAATGTATCGATATAAACTTTATGGAGAATATTCTAATTTTTTATATTTTATAAATAATAGGAAGTATCCAACTTATGAAGAGACTGTAAATATTTCTAAATATTTACTCAATATACGTTTTTAGTAAAAATTATAAAATTACATTTTACAATTAATATGTATTATATAATTTTTCATTCTTTAATATTAACAAAAAGGACGATTTTTTAAAATTTGATCTCTCTTTGAAATTCCTCTTTCAATCGACTAATTTTTTCTTCAAAATTATTCATTATTATTCATTCCAGAAGAATAAAAATAACGCTGAAGAAATGAAGTACCGATAACTGGCCTGTGAGCTTCATGAAGTTGGCATGAAGCATAGAAAGTGGGGGACCACAGCCCGGGATCGTATAGGAGGCACAGTGCTCTGTCTTACTGCGAAGTGTACCAGAGACACCAAGCCCATGGGATCACAGCCCGGGATCCTATAGGAGGCACAGCGCTCTGTCTTACTGCGAAGTGTATTTTATGGATCTACCTTGACCGAATACCAACAAAAGAACTTCTATTAACAATATCTACGGTATGAAAACCCTCCATTATCAAATATATATATAATTTAACANGAAGTCCTTTTGATTTTGCAATAGTTTTCTCAAACTCTTTTAGCAAAAAAAAAAACAAATCCATTTAAAAAAAATTTTTTAATAGAAGAAATGAAAGAGGATCTGAGCTCCGTATTTTTCCCTTGTTTCATAGAAGCTGGTTGAGTTCTTATTTAGAAAAAAAATGTCACTTTTACTTTAGCTTGATTTCCTTACGGGTAATCGCCTAGTATAGCTGGGGATCTGAAATAATTGATTTCTCAAGAGTAGAATTTTGCTCTTAATCTTTTTTTTTTAATTATTGAAGAAGAAAAAAGAAGAAAAAAAAAGAAAGACTTTTGCAGAAAAAATAAGAAGATGTATTTATGAGAACAGGTTTCAGTGAAGCGTAAGGTCTGGAGTAAATATAAAATAAGAAGTTTAACACTTTTGGTTGTGTTCTCCCCCATATTTTACATCCGAGATTCCGATAGGCTATCAAGTATTGTTTTGATGCCTTAACAGGCAGAGGGACTCCAAGTGTTGGAATATTATAAGGAGACATTACGACTGGGATCTGGAGATGAGATAGCAGTCCCCGCCTCCAGACAATACACGTGGAATATTCTAATCAGCTGTGACCGAGGAGACTTCCCGCTGGGACAAGTCAGCTCCGCCCAAGAAGATTTTTATTAAGCCAACCTTTCAATCCGTCAATAATTATAATACAAACCCAGACTCCCCACAGGGTGGAAGGTCTGAGGGGTTCCCATTTTCTCTGCTCTTCAGCATAATTCTACAGAAATGGAAGAGCTACGTTCTTTTTTATCAACTGTTTCCTCCGCACTTAACGTCTGAAGAATGCTTTTAATATCTCAGGAATTCTTGTTAGAAATGCACAACGGCTTCACCATTTACTAGACCATTTAAATATCGTCATCAACTATTTTATTCAATTATTTGTGATTATCATAGCCACAAAGTTTTATAGATTGCCATTAAAACAAAGATAAATAATCTAAAAGTTTATTAAACAAAACTTTTCTGTTATGTTCTAGAAATTTACCATTTTAGTGGAAAACTGCCGAGTACCAATTGTAGGATGGATTAAAGTAATGCAAATCTTAGGATGGAAGACAAGGAAGGATATTTGAACTGTATTCTACAAGGGATGTATATTTGCAAATTTAAATATGCAATAAAACAAAAAAGAAACAGTTTTGGATGATAAAGTCTTAAAAGAATGGTAAGAAATATTTTCTTTCAATTCTAAGATGATTTTAGTTGGGGTTCGGTCGAGGTAGATCCAAAAAACACAAATTAAAAAATGTATTTTTTAATGAAGGATTATCTGCCAACGTTTCGGCTTACATTGTAAGCCATCTTCAGGGCTATCATGAAATGTGTCATGGAAATGTGTACTTAGGGACAGGACGTCCTCTCTCATCTTCATGATAGGTAGGTGTGGCAAATTACTGCTTTAATGATATTTCAATTTTTTTCTTGTCAATAAGCTGTTTGTTTGCATGTTTTTTTCAAATTGGTTCTTTTTCAATATTGTTTTCATAAACTTTTAATTGTCTTACATAGCTTTCTACATTCATACTCTTGATATCACATTATATTATAATTCTCTATTATACTAATTTCAAATATTACTGTATTCTCATGACATTGTATTTCTACAGCCCTGAAGATGGCT